>CM021705.1:25189123-25282172 GCA_011074415.1 Stictonetta naevosa | reverse complement strand
GTCCCCCTGCGGCCCGGCCCAGCCGCGGAGCTGCCCCCGGGAGCGGCTGAGCTCACGGTGTAGAGCGAGCCGCGGTACCTCGTCTCCTCGTGCTCTGCTACCTGCGGTGTGCAGCAGCGATACGCTGGGCTGAAGGCGTGGCCCTGTCGCCTTAGAAAAGGTGAAGACGCACTTCTATCACCACTGCAGAGCTCTCTGCTCTGGAGCTGCGAGACTTTGCTGTGGCAGTTTAATAATCATTGCCAGATTATTATATCTTCATGCAATCAGCCTGACATGAAGTTAAACACAAACCCCCTCATCCAAAGGCAGTTGCTCATCCATCGCCTCTTGCACTAAGGCAGCATTTAGGAACTTGGCGGTTACGCAGCTTTCAGGTGGTCCTGGAGAAGGCACATGGCTTCTTACTGTCCCCTCAGCCTCTTACTCCCCAGTATTATCCACCAACAACACCCTGCCTGCCAGCAAAATCCACTGATTTTTCCCAGTACCTGAATTTATCCCAGTAAGGCCCAAATCCACTTGGCACTCTCTGCCCCTGATTCTTTTCAGTTTTATAGTTCCTCTGAGATCAATTGGTTGGAGGTGCAGCGCATTACTGGTTGTGTCAATACGGCTGTTGTTCTCTATGGTCTGGCCCCAAAATGGTTTCTGTCTTTGCAGAGCAAACAGCAGCTGGGTTTAGATACCCTGGGTGAGACACACAGATTATCCAACCATCGCTCAGGATTACATCAGTTCTGTCTGCAGCATACATTTGTTACTCTGTCTCTGTTCCAAATTAGCAAAGTATCCGTCTTGTCGCAGAAAACAAATCCCTTAGCAATGTCACACAAACCCCACATTCTTTTGCAGAAATACTCCTGTTTATCTGTCCAAAAATTTATGCCTGAGAAATTACTGCTACTTGATACAGTTGCTAACCTTGCACCAAAAAACTTCACATAAGGAATAGCTATGTTAGTAGGCAGTAAAGCCACTACAGTGCAACTCTCTAGAGAGGTTTGGACAGACAAACAGCCAGCTGTTGCTTTCTGACAGATAAATATTCAGGCCTTTGCATCAGTTCATAAACAAATCTGACTAAACAATTTCTAACAGCGTCTTGCTACAGTACAGGAAAACAACAAAGCCTCAACTGAGCATTGGCATTAAATTATTTGCTGACATTTTTAGGTGCTACCTTGAGAGAATGGAACAAAAGGGAGAGATCACGCTGTCCCTAGTCCTTCCAAATTGTGTTCCTCTGAGAGATAAAAGAGGATTGAAGGGGTATCCTTTGGCATATTTCTAAATCTTAACTTCAGTCTGAAGGGCAAAGCTGATTGCTTTCATGAGTTATTTTGTTCTTCTAGATTGCTGAAGTCAAGACTTCTGAAGTGATGCACTCTGATGCTATTTATTTATGTATTTATTGGGGAGGGGTTGGAGAGAGGTAAACATGATGTAAAAGACATTTTCAAATGATTTGTACTAGTCTCCGTAATCTGTGGTAAAAAAGGAACTGAAGTTTCTTCTGAGACCATTCTTCCAAAGCACATGCTTGAAAAACTGCATTAGAATTAAATACATATACATACACACACGTGTATAAAGTACACAATGTACCTTGTCAGAGCTTTAAGAAAAGCATATTCATCTAGGGATACACTATGTGTATTGTAATTAAAACCCAGTTCTTACTATGCTTCTGAGAAACACAGTATTAAATTACAAAAACTACAAAGTTCTCCCTCCATAAGGTTGCTGAAGAACATGTGGAATATTTTCCATTTTAATGCGGTTGTGATTTAATGGGCCTGACTTATGAAAGAATACGATGGTTCTACAAACTCATGCTGATCCTTCTGTTTTGCTTGCAGATTCTGGAGTATCTGATATTAAAAGACATTGCTTTAGATGGAAGTCATTATTGGGAAAAATCAAGGGAGCTTTTTGTTAAATGAAACTATATTTTGGCAAGAAAGAGTGGTTGAGTGTAAACTGAGTAGCTCTAAGAGGAAAGTAGAGTGAAGAAAGTACTTTGGAGATGGGTTTTCACAGCAAATTATACATACCAAAAATGGAACCCAATTGCAGTTTGTTTTTTGCAGTTCATTTCCTAATATACACTTATATAACATAAGCATAAGGAAGGAGGCAAGGCAGTGTGTCACTACAACTCTGGTTTGTGTGGCTGGTGTGCTTCGTGAAGCACAGGCAGTTCACCCTGGCCAGATGACATTTGGTAACTTTGTGTTGTTTCAGCATTGCTGCCATGGTGCTTGTAGCCGTGACCGGCAGCAGCAGCCAGCTGGGTATCAAGCAGCCCTGCGCCTTAGGGCACCAGGAGCGCTGAGTGTGCAGCGAGGCACACCTGACACCAAAGGGGCTCCGGGCAGAGAGGGGTCCCACTGGCAGGATGGTTGGCACAGAACTACAGAAATACCTGTGGCACAGCAAGGAAATAAGCCAGCTCTCCTGAACGTTAGTTCAGTGGTATTAGTGTAAAATTCACAGTTCCAGATTTCAATTCTGAGAGCTTTTTTTTTTTTTTTCCAGGCAAAAATACCATTCCAACCAAGCAGAAGTCTAGACTCTGGAACACTAAACACTACCTAGTTCATTACGTATTTCAACATTACGTACAATTCTGTATCCTTGAAGAAAGTCAGGCCCATGAAGTCAAATATACACAGACTTTTCAATCCATCTTGTTAGAGTTCATAATTTAGTGTTGTTATTTTGGTTTTCAACTTTTTGCTTACTTTTTAATGAGCATTTTCTTTTTCTTCTTCCTCAGGGTGAATAAGTGCAGATACGACTCAAACTTTAGAGAATGATGTCACAGAAAACAAATGATGTAGGAAAGGAATGATTTCTCACTTTTTTTTTTTTTTTTTTTTTATGAGAATACTCTTCAGGAAGCAAGTCTGCATCTCCAGTGGGAAACCTTGTTAATAAGTCAGAATACTAGAATAGAATACTGCTATTCCTGGTGTGGCAGCACAGCAGCAGAAACCAGCAGAGGGGAGCTTTATGCTGTCTATGCACATTAGGAGCTGTTGCCCAAGGCTTCTATATCTTTTAGGTATATTACTGTTTTATTTCAAGCTAATTGTGATGAATCACAAGGCTGAGATCTTGAAGGAAAATGTGAACCATCCCTTTATTTATAGTAATTGAAAGACATTACATTAGCAGGGCAGGTCACAATTTTAAAGAACACCCTAAGGATGTGTTCTATGCATCAGCGACAGCACAACTTTTTGGTGAAATTCTAGTCAATAATGTACCTGTTTTTTGTTTGATTGTTGTTTACTTTTTAATTTGTTCTTCCATTGCGGATACTGGCCATCCCCCCCAAGGTTTACTGTTCCCTTGTGAGACTGCTCTGGCTGATCTTGCTGACCCCTACTCCTGCGCCAGGTGTCTCAGCTCCCGCCATGCAACATTCCCACTCTGCCTCGTTCCATTCCTCATAGCATAAGGATATCCTTTCTCTCCACATCACACCAGTTCTCCTTAGAGGCCCTTTGCAAAATGTTTTCATGTTCTGTCTTTTTCTTCACAGCTTCTTGCCGGCCAAATTTTCCTAATACATGCCGTGCCAATTCACTGTATGGTACCAGATCAAGTGTCTCGTTTTTCAGAACTGGATTGTCTTACTGTTTTCTTAAATAGGAGAGTGATACCAAGCAAAACAAAATATTAACATTTGTGATAAAGGAGAATGTTGGCTGCTTTAGGAATATGTTATTTTAAAATTCATGTTGAAAAAATAAAGCATATAGAAATGTAGAAGATCCAAATCTATCCAAGAACTGAATCCCGTGTGAAGTGCTTGCTTCACAGGGCACAAGGCTGCCTACCGTCTCATTTTTCTTTAATAATCAAGTAGGAGGATAGGAATCTGTTAAAAGTGATCAAATGATACATGCCCAGTGCTAGAGGAATCACTCAGCTCCCAGAGCCCACAATTTGTATCAAAAAAAAAAAATCCCTTGAAAAAAATATAGCTTCTACCATAACTTACATGTGGAAAAAACTGCAGATGTGACGAGGCAGTTGCATCTGCAAAAGTTTTTGAAGCCTGAAACAAATGTACAGTAAGAGAATATCCGGTTCACATCTGCAGCAGTAACTGCTGCTGCATCTGGAAGGAAGCCCCTGCTGCTACCTGTTTCTCCGGGAGCAGATGCTGCATGTCCATGCTCCTCCATTCCTAACGAAATGAGTCAGAGTCCTGGGATGAGGCTGCAAGCAAAAAATTGCGTGGCACTTCCAGCAGCAACTTTCAGTAAAATCTTCTCAGCTTGTCTTAACCTAAACCAAAATGCTCCAAATTAAATCTTCAATATCAGAATCTTTTATGCACAATTAGGCATTCTGACCCATTCTGACAGAGAGAGCCAGAACCAGACTGGTATTTTACATTTCACTGTGGTATTTCCAGTGTACTCTTCAGAGCTATAGATCCTAGCTTCAGAGGCTGAGTGCCCAAGAACATAAGTAAACTGTACTTTAAAGAGCATGCAGAAAATTCTAATGTAATATGTAATGTATTCAAGTTCTTAGACATTAAGGGAAAGTTAACTTTGACTTATAGGGTACACTCTCTGCAAATCTTCAGATCACCCTATCTGGTTTTCTAAAGCAAATATGGGAGTTTTTAGATGTGACCACAGTACCTCCAGGAGCAGTACCATAACTCTGGCACCCGAATAAAGCTTGTGATATAAATCAGTTTCTTTAAGTAAGTTTTAAAGCAAGTCTTTTTCTCCAGACTGTGAAATGCAGGTTTCTAACAGAGCAACTAACATAAGTATGATAAGGTTTTTTTAAGGGCTGACCCAGCGGGCTGTTGGACAGCCTTTAAAAGAATTGCACAACTCTGAGTGCCTCACTGGGAATTTTCAAAATAACACAGTTAGGTACACTTCTGTGGCTCAAGGCCATGGTTAGGCACTTTAGTTTTATTGTAATGAATTGGACAAGTTCCCAGTAAAGCATCCATTGATTCTTAAAATACAATTAGTGTTTTAAAATTGCTAGCGTATTTAAGCAAATATGAATATGGGGACTTTTAGTCCTACCTGCTTTATGCAATGCGGTGCTATATAGACCTCTCCAAGAAACCAAGCAATATGTCAGAGGATTAGATCTATAGAAGATTGAGTTTTTCTCATACATATAAGAAAACACATTCAGGCATACAGTTTGAACCTTGGTGTTTTAGTACTGAATGCTGACAAAGCTTAAATAAATGTTTCCATTGATGCAGAGAGAACAAGGCAGCTAGTCTATGGGAAAACAGATTCCACTCTCATTTCCTACTGCCAAAATCTCATGACAATAATCCTGTTGGAGTTCAGTTTTACTTTGATTTACATCAGTGGCCTTGTTAATTTTCGGAAGGGAAAGTCTGACTTCACAATGCACCTCGTATTTCCTGGTCCTGTTTCTACTCCTACTCCTCTGTTACTGCTTAAAGAAATACAGGTGATTTCAGTGAAACTAGAGCAATGTAAAAATCTTATCAGGAGACAATAGGTCTCTTTCCATATACTGTTGAGTATGTATAGCAACAGAGAACGGCATCTAAAGTAAAACAAGCTGCTTTGCAGTTAACATCTACATTAAAAAGCTGGTCCTTCTAAGTATCATCTGTACTGTGACAGGTATTAATAGTTAGCATTTTACCTAAGGACACAAATTACAGGGACGCAGATTTTGTCAGGGCAATCATTAGAACCAGTCAAGGTATAATGTTTTCTTTTTGATGAGGAACTCAACACCTTCTGGCACCTATGTTGATTCTTCCCAGCTGTTTGAAATGCTCTGAAATTCAATTAGCATAAAATTAGTGTAAAAAGCTAAGTGACTGTCAGTGTAAATAACATATACTTTGATAATTTGTTGCCTCTGTTTTTCCTTGTTTGTCTGTATTCTCCATATATTGTATTCACATGTTTTAGACTTCTTCTGCAGGTTGATTTCACTACTGTTGCAAAACCTCCAGTGGTGCCTAGGTTTCTCTTGGTGATGCAGCAAAGGCCCTGTGGAGAATGAGGTCCTTCTCATAAAGGCTGGTACCATAATATACAATGCAACTGTTCTGATTTTTAATGTATATGTATTTTTTTTACTCTTGCCAATAGTTGAAAAATAGTATAAGGTATATGCTGCTTGGTTAAACATTGCTGTCAGTTGCTAGTTTATGACCACCATTTTGTATCAGTAAAAAAAGACTTAAAATTTAAGGCAATAAGGTGTTTTCAAGGATTCTTTTCTTAAAGAAAGGTGAAGTTGTAGGTCGGGTACCTTAATTTCTAAATTTTCTCCACTTTTTCAAATGAGTTACTGTTAAAGGGGATGTGGCAAGTAAATGAGCATTGTTCTTGGAACTTACAAGATGGGGAACAGTGTAAATATTTTGTATTTTTTCCCCTTTCCTGCTGGATAAGTAACTCTTTCCCACCACATAAAACAAATGCAAACTTTAAGTGTAGATAGAGCACGATTTAAGAACCAGGAGCAAAGTGTAACTGAGGAGTTACATTAAAGTTCTTGGAGTATTTGTTTCAGACATTGTATTAACTGTAAAATATAAAGATGAATTTGGTCAATACTAACACATTGCAAACAAATATGAATCTTCACCAATAGCTAAACTCTTATGCCCCTTGTAGGATTCTATTAACCCCTAAGAAGGAGAGCTGTTCTCCTCTATAGGGTGTGGAGAAGGCTATGTGGAGTTCAGCTGTCTCACTGCTCTGCACCTTGACCCTGCATTTTCAGGGCATTTTAGTTCAGACGGGTCACAGCAGAGAAGCAGCTTTGTCTGCAATCTTCGTGTCACAAGCTTGGGCTTTCTTTTGTTCTTGTTGTATACCCTTCTGACCTTTGAGCATCTCACATGTGAAGCCAGAAAGTAATTAATCTTTTCTGATTGGGATAGGTTGATGTCTGCACTGGGTCTGAGCAGCCAAGGACACCCGCTGGCTATGGCTTTTGAACTTTAACCATATCAGTTAACGTGGGGCCTGATAAATCATCCACAGTACTGACAGACACATTAAAAACTCCTGCTTAGTGCATTCAATACAGGCACATATGTAGTAACCTAATTAATTAAGAAAGGTCTGTTTTCTTGCCTTGTGAAAAGTTGTAATATCTTTCTCTTTCACCTGGATGGTTATTGGAGATGGGCATAAAGAGAGATTACCCGTCACTTTTTTTTTTTTTTTAATGAAAAAAAGCTTGTTTAAAACTGTACGTCTTGGGAAAATCTGCTATCTGCTATCCTCACTATTGGAACATATTCTCAAACTGGGTGACTAAATGTGATCTATAATGAGATCTTCAATCTCCTTTCAGACCACCTTGCAAGCAGAGGTGTTAACCTGCAAATATATTCAAGCAGCAGATGAGCTGAAATGCCAATATTGCTGTTAAAGTAATATTGCAGATGTAGGCTGAATATTTTCAATGTTAATCTCAAACATTAGTTAAAATATCTTTATTTTAATTTCAAAAGTGATATAGAAATCAGATTTAGAAGAGCCTTTATGTGTTGCCTTCTGTAGGTAATTGTAAAGATACCTAACCAGGCATGCCATTGCTTATTGATGTCCATTATGAATTTACATGGATAGCAGGATAAGGCAGCAATTTTTTTTTTTTTTTTTTTTATTAAAGATACTATGATGATAGAGCTATTTTATTTTAATTTGAATTTAAAGAAGCATTTGTACTGTCTTAGCTACTTGTTCTGGAAAGGAGTATTTCAGCATGAACAGCCTACTGGGACGAATACAAGATCAGATATAAAATCCTGTGAAACTTCAGGGGCCATCTCTGGATGACGCTTCACAGAGAAAGAAAGTTCTTGTGGTTTGTCTTAGGTCCCAGCATGGTAGTCCATTGCAGTAGATTGTTTTAGTGCCTTTGCCTTTGAACAGAAACTGTGGCTTAGGCTGCTGTTGCCCACTCAGCTTTGGGTTTAGCACTGCAAGTTTAAGTCATTGTCAGGGCAAGGTAAGGAACGGCCATAATAAAATATTTGTATGAACAATGTGATATTCTTTTACTTGGAAATTAAGCAAAGAATCAGTAATAATCACAGCACCTTGTGCTACTTTATCGGTTGAATGTCACATACTCTTGCTAGTTCAGTATTTTCCTCGTTTTATGTAAATTTATAGTTATTCATTTCTATAATCTGATATGGATGAAGAGTTTGTATAAATGTGTGGATTTTCTTCTGCCTGCTGTGCATTTCAGAGACAATGCTTTATTGAAATTGATAAGGCTTCTGATGCTGAATGCTTCCAAGTTGGATCCTGGACAGTAGGAAAACTTGGTCCTTGTGTTTTACAGAAGTTTCAGTTCCTCAGGTTGGTTTCTGTGCTCATTTGTTAAACCAAAAGGCAATGTGGGATCCCCTGCCTCTCTTGGCTCAAAGGCCAATGCACTGGGAGAAAGAACACATCAAAACCTGTCTGAGAGGTGCTGGACTTCATGTAGCTTGATGGGAACTGAGCAAGCAAGGCATGACATGGATTCGTCTGAGCTTTCAGAGATAAGCCTTCTCAAGTTCTTTACTTGAATAAATTCCTACTCTCCTGCCAAAATAATCTCTGGTACTTCCACTGTCTCCTGTGTACTTCAAGGTGTAGTTGTATGCTTCAGGTTGAAACTGAAAGTCCTTAGGCTGCCCAGCATAGTAGTCTAAAGTGTTACCTGTAAATGTCACTGAATTGAGGGTACTTCACCACCAGGAGGCATTCAGCACCTACTGGGCAGTAGATACCAATTCCTGGAGATAGCAAAGTAATCAGTTCAAAAAATAAGATTCTCACTTTTTATTAATTATAATGGTCTGGGTAAGGCTGTACTTCCTTATGCTCTAACTACTAAATTAACTTATAAAATGTGATCACAGTTCCTGTGATGCAAAAATGTCATGACTACACACACAAAACCACCCCTAAATAGGTTCTCATTACTGACATAATGTATCAGTGGGAATTGGAATAGCAAAGTTGTTTAATAGATGATGCCATCTTCAACTGTGTGACTATTGCTAAGTGGAGTTTGCTGGTGTCTTAAGTAAAAATAAGTGAGTCCAAAGAGCTTGTTGCTAAAAATATATAACCCTGTGTAACCTATAGGTATAGTGCAATAGTTAAAGGAAGATGTTCTGACAGTTAATTAACGAGAATCTTAAAGCCTATCTGTAAAAAAGAAAAAATAAATCATTGATTGTTGGTGCAAGGCATGGATAATATTTGCTTGTGATGAAGTAAGAATTTGTAACCTCCATATGAAAATGGACCTGCACGCTGTCCTTTATTTTGTCTGTTAAAGTGTTTAAAAATAATAATAAAAAAAATAAAACACCCCATCTCCCTCCCCAAATAAGCAGATACCTCTCAGGTAAAAGAAATGAGGTGTGGCTGTTTATTTCAAAGTTACAGATGAGAGTTTTTCTAAATTGTATTATGTCTTATTTCACAATTAAAATTGTGAATTAAAATAGTGCTTGGTCAAGCGCTAATGCTGTTCTGTGTTCCATTCAATGAAGTAGTTTGAGGCTTAGAGCTGAAGACCAGCAGCAGCAGGACATTACATCTCTTGCAAATGGTGTTCTTATGCAGACCTTGCTAAGTCAACGTCAACGCTAGAAAGTTGGAGGTTTTCTGTATTGAAATATGGGGAGAAGGGAAGGGAAGATGGGGAAGGGAAATATGGGGAGAAGGGAAGGGAAGATTCTACAGGAAAAAGCCTGAGATAACTGTTCTGGAATATTCTTGTTCTTACAGTATAGGAAGTAAGAAAGTTTTAGCTTATATATATGTTATTTCACTTTATTTTTTTAGTGACTCGCACAAAATAAACTTCCACAAGAAAATATACTTTTTAATTTATAATATAAAGCTTTTCTGCTGTAGCATTCCCCCAGATTCTGGGGACTAATGCGTTCAATGAAATTATACTGGTGTTGGTTTTACAGAGTACTTGCATCAATAAACTAATTAAAAAGGCACACACATTGGTATGACTTCTTAAAAACCTTCAAATTAAGTAGTTGAATAATTTCTGTCTTGAATGAACATCTGAAAGTTTTGTGAGAAGGGAAATCAGTATGAAAGTGATATTTATTAGAAGGGTGAAAAGTTGTGTTTAAGGTTGTCATTTTCTCCTTTGTCTCAAATTGTTCAATTGAGTCTGTCTCAATCATTTTCAAGTATAAAACACCTAATTAAAATATTTTTTCAAATTTAATTTTCAAAATGAGGTCATGAGATTGTAGCTAAATGAGGATCGCTGCTTGTTTCTTGTGCTGCTTTTGTCTTAATACTGTCCTGCAGTGGCTTTAGCGGTATGCAGGGACTGTTGTGTAACAGTTGTCTTCCTGACGTTCTTCTAACGGTTGTCTTCTATGACAAAGCTAAATGAGAAATGGCTGACCTGCTTTGAACTCTGCTTTGAATATTGCAGATCAGCTTTTAAACAACGTTAAAAGCTATGTTGTTGTTTATTATATTTAAAGTATTTGTTTTATGTTCTTCTGCTTTAAAATGATTCACCTCGGGGGAAAAAAGGTCTCTTCCAAATACTACTATACAAACATCTGAGTGTGAGATTTCTGAAGTCTACGTACTTAGGTTGTAGTGTTGAACAATATTGTGCAGTTTCTTGTTGTCCACAAGTCCAATCTAGTACTAGTACAAAAAATATGAGCTATTGTATAAATCAGATGCAACTCTGCAATTACTTATTTTTAACTGGATTGGTACAGATCTTTAAAATCTGATAAAGTGTAGAAATGTGCTCAGTGCAGCAGTAGGCTGTAATTCAAGTATCTAAAATCTTGAGGAGAAGTGACCTTGATAGTGTGTGAGGTGGGACATACAGAAATGTAGGCTACTGGACTCACACTTATGCTAATTAAGTCATCAGTATAATTCCCAATAAATTCATAAAGGTAATGTTTAAAAACCTATGCTACTTGTATCATCATTGATTGAAAGGAAAGGTGGGATTTTTGAGTTGATTGTATGACTCAAGGCAAATTTCATTCAATTTTCATGAATCTGTATTCTGATCACGTACATCCAAAAAGCTCACTTAAATTAGTAATATCATTTATTTAGCTGTGGATTTTTTTATTCATTTTTTATTGTTTTGGTGTATTTTTAGACAATACTTCATCTAAAACACATTTGGAATCAGGTTTTGCCCCATCAGGGTGCGCTGTTAACTTTAGACATTTGCAAACTGGCTCCACCAGTGCTAACTTCTGTGGGTGTTTATCAGGGTTTAGGGGAAACAGAGGAGGAAATGCCATCTCTCTGCTAGCTCTTCTAGAGCTGCTTGCTGATCTGAAGCTTGATGAAGAGAGGAATGAGACGGGGAACCTTTTGGGGTGCTAGACAGAACAAACGTTTTTTGTGTTAGCATGTATGTAGGGCAAGAACAAACTGGTGGAGCACAGAGCATTTTCTTACTGGTTTCCTAAGTGACTGCTATTATGTTTCATTTGTTTTGGAAACATGCTGTATGTTTCAGACTTAACTGTATGTTTCTGTTGGTTTATGTCAGAACCGTAAGTCAGTTCAAATGACCTTTCCATTACTGAATGTAATATGCTCTCCAAGGATGAGAGTTGCAAGCATTCCAAAACAGTTTTCTTCCATTAAAAATCTCTTATAGAATATCAGACTGCTGTGCTAACATTCAAGAAATCTGATGCTTTCATACAGATCAAAGAGCAATAAAACCAAATTCATCTTGTACCTCGCTCCCATTTCTTGTCTCCTTGTTGCTGCTGGCATAAGCCTTAATGCCAAATCCTGTCCTTTTGGGAAGCTGTAGAAGGTGCAGTGACAGACCCTGTCTGCCTTGCATGCACTCCTGTTGTAGCTACTGGCTCTGCTTCTCAGTACTGAATCTGCAGGGCAGCTCCTGGGCCTGCCCTCCTGCAGCAGGGAGGATTGCTCGGTGCCTGTGGGGCATTTCTGCAGCTGGAGGCATTGCAGGGCCCCCTGGGACGCCTGGGAGAAGCAGTGGTCCTCTGGTGAGGAGTCAGGCTCTGAGCCTTGGGATCCCTTGCATTTGGCTCAGCATGATCTGGTTTGTTTTATTAGCTTTTTGTTAGGGATGTGGAATAGAGAGCTTTTGGAAGTAACTTGACAGCCACTAAAATAAATGTTCTTTTCTGTTTATTCCTTGGCTTGCATTCAAAAATTAAATGGTGATGCATTAAGAGTCTAAAGCTTTGTCTTACTAAGTCTTTAATTGAATACAGTTCAAAAACAAAAGCAAACCTTCATTTTTTATTGCACTAAGAAGAAATAATGATTTTTTAAAAAGCTGACTATACTTAGCATCGCATGTGAATCTGACATCTAACTATGTGATTTCACTTTTTTACTGAAAAAAAAATAACACCTCTGTCAGTTGGTGAGTAGCTGAACTTTATTTATAAAGCTGAAACAAATTCCAGACAATATAGCTCTTTTTTTGCCTTTTTTTTTTTTTTTTTTAAGACATCTTCATTCACAATGCAGCCTGTAAACCACAAGCTTGCTGGATAGGTATTCGCTGTTTTGGATTTTTTGTTTCATGTTGTCTGTTATGTATTAAATCAATAACCACAGCTAAGGAATCCTTAGTGCCAGGAGCCTGGCTCGCCAGTGGAGTGAGGAAGGGCAGGATCTTGCCACAAAGGCAAGGCATCTGCTATGGGAAGAGACAGACAGGGGTGAGGGACTGGGAGCACACAGGAAAGAGTAAGGGGTTCCTCCATCCTGTCCGCATCTTTCACTGGTGTAGAAGTTTTATTGGCACAGGGAGGAATTGATTCAGTTTTGGATTAAAAAGCCTTGTTGGAGACGGGGAGTGAAAGGAGCAGGCAAACTTGTGCCTCCAAGAACAGGAGGTAGAAACAGGACAATTAACAAACAAAATGTGCAAAAGCAGCAGAATACCAGACTCACTCAGCTGCTGTTTTAACTTTCCCAGAAATGTTGAGATGGATGTTCCGGAGCTTGGCTCCCTCCTGTCTGTGCTCAAGGCTGCTCTGTCCTGGGGCCAGGCGCGTTCAAAGGCGGCCCGCCGCTCCTGCAGGGGAGCAGCGCCGGCGGCCGAACCGCAGCAGCAGAACCGCATCCTGCTGCGGGGCGGTGCGGGGCGGCCCGGGGCGGCCCGGGGGGCTGAGCGCTGCGCCCAGCCGCGGGTGCGCCCGGCACAGGGAGCCGTAAGCGGGCAGCGGCAGGAGGGTGGCCCTTGTTCCAGGCCTGAGCTGCCAGCAGCGAACTCCCCAACCGTGCTTTGGTGATGCAGGTAGCTGCTAAGTTTGTATCTGTGTTATAAACCGCAAGTGCTTATAAAGGCTTTTAAATAGTGTTTCCAAGAATATAAATTTTAAAACCTATTACCTGGCTAAAGCTCTTGTTCCTCTTTGCGTAATGGTTTGATTTCACAGCACTGAGGGGAAAAAAGGCTTTAAGATTTGTTCCTGCATCCACACACTAGCTAGTCCTATGTGTGTTTTCAGAAGCGTTTGCGCTGCAGGAAGGTTCCCAACGCGCACAGATCAGCGTGGTTCCCCAGAGGCACGCAGTGTGCTGAAGGAACGAGACACCCACACATCTGCGAGCTTTGCAAAGAGGCTGGGCCAAAACAGCACAACTGCTGTCCTAATGTCAGCAGGCAGCAGGAGCGTCTCTTTATTAAATGCCTGGTAACCCTTTATTTTGCGCTCCTTTAGCACAACAGGCTTTAAGCTTTGGATAAGAAAATAAATAACATTGCACTTCATCCTATTGCAGTAGTAATCAACAGTAAAGTCTGTAACATCACTAGGAGTAGGAATGGACTTACTGCTTTACTTCTGAATGAATAGCGCTTTGTTCTATTACTAACCCCCTCCCCCTTCCCTAATAACCCTTCCTTAAGAGATGAACACAGTTCTTAATTACGTTCCTTTTGTTTCTTAGCATTCTGTGACTAAACCCTTTTTTCTTTTTCCTTTATCATGCCAATGAAATGCAAAATGAAATTAAAAAAATAGAAACTGTATGATCGTTATAGACTCTACATAGATTATGGAACCCTGCAATTAAAAAATATATACTTGTATTATCTTAAATCTGGTTTGTAGCTTGCATTTCTGAAACAACTGCATTTCTCCTGTGCTTTGCTATATGTCCCACTCAAGGCAGGACATCAGTGCTGATGCCAGACAGTGAGAGATTTTACTTCACTTGACTAGCAAAGGTTACTTTTTGGGGCTGTCTGTAGGAGGTGGGGGGGGTGTCTTGTTCCCCTAAGAACTCCCCTGCATGTCTCAGGCTTTGTGCTGGCTGTTGAAGCAGTGCTGCATTGAATGATGGCTGTCAGGGCATCCTGTGCTCAGCGGTGGCTGCCAGGACACCGAGCAGTGTCCCCAGCCCCGTGTGGGACCGAAGCCCAGTGGGCTGTGGTTTGACCTCAGGTACCTGGTCCCCACTCGCACTGCCCCAGCTCTGCTGAGGGACTGGCATGCGGCGCTCCTGGGCGCTCAGCCGGAGCCTCGGAGCTGTGGCCTCGCTGGGGACACCTCCAGAAGGCAGGGGCTGACCTGGGGCTGAGCGCCAAGCTCACGGGGAGCGGGCGCTGGCAGCACGTCCAGTCACCGTGCTCTGACACCGGCTCTGTCACGTCGTGGCCGCCGTGTGGTTTTCCCCAACAAAGGAGGGTTATCAGATGTGATCTTTTCATCTGACCGTGAGGAGGTACCTATAGGTAAAATGCATCACTGCTATAAAAATAACTTTTTTTTAGGTCAGGATGTTGGCAATATTCTGTTCTTGAATGACAGAAACAAGTGACTGTAGATAGTTGGACCAGTAATGATTTTAATGTATTTTTTGTGTAAAACTTCATTAGACAGTGAACCCTGGCTGAGAGCTTTACATTAAAAGCTATTAACTCTCTATTAAAAACTAGTAAATATGTTTGCTTTCCACAACAGTAAGCTTAAAACTGTAATTTTTATATGAAGAAAATTGTTGACTCAAGTGGAAAGGAATGTGCCCTTAATTCTTTCAGCAGTTCTTAAACCACATGCTCGACAGCTCTGTTAGGAAATCTGAGCAATGTTTCTCTTATTTCTACAACGTTTCCCTCTAATTTTCATGCTTTCCAGCATTTTTCGTGGTATGAAGAGAAAATATCTTTCCTCCCCATGCTGTCTTAGTGCTGATGGTACTTGGATAGCATAATTGGACAAATTATTTCCAAAGCAAGCTTAGCTCTCTGTAACATGATATAACATGGGCTTGTATAGAAGTTACAAACTGGAAACTGGTTGTCATAAACTGTTCTTCATCAAAAAGCCCATACGACGTTCCTTTGTCATGCTGAACTACTCCTCCATCAACCAAAAGCCAATGTTAATTTATGAAGTGAAACATTTAACCCTGGCTGAAGTTTAAACACTCTCCAGTGTATTTATAAAGTCTTGTTTCTGTTCAAAGCATTTATAAAAAACAAATCTGTAAATACCAGACTTACTTCTAGTAAATATTGCATTTAGTCACAGAAGACTTTCATCTTAATTTGAGAATGTTTTGCACATTTTTCTTTAGTTTTGTAACAGAGGCACTAGCTACCCATGAGAAACACCAAGTTTGTTGTTTTAAAGCAACTTAGCTATTCTTTTCTCTGTGCTTTGACTTGTATTTGATACAGGACAAACTACTTCGAGGATGAACACTTACCTTTTTTCTTCCTTCAAGCAGAGGCCATGTCCCCTAGAGCTGCTGAGGAAGGCAACATTTAACTGTTAATTATTCATTTAACACTGAAAGCAGAGAATAGGTGGAATAACCTGTGGCTGCACCCTGCCAAAATATCAGTTTCCTACATTTGAACTCAAATGCTCTTTTCCTTTCACAAAATCACTGACTGGTTGAGGTTGGCAGGGACCTCTGGGGTCCATCTGATCCAGACCCTGCCCCAGAAGGGCCGCCCAGGGCCATGTCCAGGTGGCTTCTGAAGGTCCCCAAAGAGGAGACCCCAGCACCCTGTGGGCAACCTGAGCCCATGCTCAGGGACATCGCAGTAAAGTTTTTCCTCATGTTGAGGCAGCCTTCTGTATTTCGGTTTATGTCCGTTGTCTGTTGTCCTGAGAAGAGCCTGGCTCCGCTCTGTCTTCACCCTCCCTAGAGGTATTTATACACATTGCTAAGATCCCACCAAGCCTTCTCTTCTGCTGGCTGAACAGTCCCAGCTCTCTCAGCCTTTTCTCATAGCAGGCATGTTGTAGTCCACCTCTGTCTTATACTGGGGGTGCTTCAAGCTGGATCCAGCCCTTGAGGTATGGCCTCACCAGTGCTCCGAAGTAGAAGGGAAGGATCTCCTCACCCTGGTGGCAGGGCTGTTAATGCAGCCCGGGATGCCATTGGCCTTCTTTGCTACAGGGGCATACTGCCTTCCTTTTCTTGAAAATTTTCTTCCAGAATTTTGTTCATTAAAAGAAAAAAGTAAACAACTTGGCTTTTTTATTATTATTATTTTTTAAGACACAGTGTGTTTTTGAATCCTGCAAAGTAAAACATGCTGCAAAAACCACTTTCTGACATTGAGATTAGGCAGGACCAGAGAGTCACCGTCTGGAAGTACTTAGGTTATAAATTCACATGCTTTTGGCTTCTAGCATGCTTTATCTGCTGTGTGTTCAGCAGATAACCTTTGGCTTTGTTCTGTTTTTGTTTACAATGTGAAGCCCAGAGTGACTTCACAAAACCAGTATTGAACAGTTGTGAGAGCAAAGTCATGCATGTTGGACTAAACTGAAGACTTCCATGCTATGTTCATCTTGTAGTAGCATTAAGAATAAAAAAGAACATTCTGATTTGGTTCCTGTGTTGGCCCCAGGGCACTATCAAATGTCTGGCTCTCACCCAGCGCTGCAGCGTCGGGGGCTTAATTTGGGGTGCTCGTGCAGAAGGGTGCGTGCTGCGGGCTGTCTGTACAGTGTGCTGCCTCTGAACGAGCGAGGCGGTTGGAGACGAGGTGGTGGAGCTTCTGGGGACCCCAGCCCTCGTGGGAGTTCATCCCAGTGTCATGCTGCCCCAAGGAAGTGGCCACTGTCACCGGTGGGCTTTGACCTCAGAGCACCAGCCCCGAGGCTGCAGCCATTCCCTTCTGCCCAGGCCTCCAGCCCCTCTTGTGTGGCCAAGCTCGCTCATAGCAGCTGGGAGAGAGCATGGTTTTGCTATCCAACCATACAGAGCGTGGTTGGTTTTGATATCCAACCGCTGTTTTACCAGGCAAATGGCTCCCAGGGGAAGGCAGAGCCCGACGGGCAGCCCTAGCAGCAGGGATCGCGCTGCCTGCCCCGCAGGGCCAGGGGGGCTCGGGGGGCAGCTGCAGGAACCTGACAGAAGCACCAGGCAGGTGCTCACAAAACACGTGGCTGAGAGCACACACCATGCTGTAAATGTGCCTGTGTTTCTCTGTAGCTGATCTCCCTGCATTTCCCTGGTCTGGACACCTCTGAGCAAGCTAGTCTTGCTAGTAGAAGAAGAAAAGGAAGCGTTGTGTGTGTGAGAGTATTGGAAGATGTCCTTTGTGCACATCGCTGCATGAGTTTAGCTGCTGGCAGGGAACAGAGTGCTTTTTTTGTACCTACATTATGATATGCCTTTAAATAGAGCTGTGATTTCACAGCAGATGAGATTCTTGCCTGGTTTTGGCAGGAGGACTCTACTCCCCAGCGTAGCACAGTTTTTATCAAAACTTTTGTTTTGTGGACTACTTGGATTTTGTGATGGAAATATTTCTAAAATTCATGTAACCTTTTTCAGACCTCTTCAATGAAAAATGGTTAGAAATTTGCTTTACAACAAATGTAGAAGTTGAATGCAATTATTTGCTCAATCCAAACCAAACCTGTTTTACTCACATATTGAAAATTGTGCTGAACTGCAACAATCCATGATTTGGATTGCTTTTGTGCCAAGCCCTGTGAAGCTCAGGTTGCCTCCAAGGCAGGCAAGTGGGAATACAATCATTCCCAGGCAGGCTGCTCTGAGCAAAGAGGCGCTCTGCTTGTTCTCACCCATCTCTACTACAAAAAGTATAAGAAACATCTGGCAAGGAGGCCAGATGGATCAAGTCTTTTAAATGCAGATGCTCTGGAAAGTAGTGTAAAAATATCGAGGTTATGTTTTCTTTATTATTCAAACATATTACATTTTCCCTTATGCTGAGCCTCTGCTCTGTGGGACATTCTTTTCTGGATGTTTTTTGCTAATGTTGGCTTTTCCCTTTCCCCTCAATTTTGGTTCAAGTTTTCTAAAACAGAGTAAGGATGCCATATGCTTCCTACGCTTTTTCTGTAGACTTTTCTCCTGGGAATTTGTCCCAGTGTATGTCGTCCATAGTGCTAGAGGTAAATTTGCGCTTGCAGAATCATAGCATTGGATCCATGAGCTTTACCTGCTTCTGGCAAACTGAAGAGGCAGAACTTACCTGTCCCTTTGCCAATTGCCCAGATAAGACAAAAGTCCAACCATTATGAATTTGCAGAAATGGCAGGGACACATACAAGCCACTGGGGAGACCGGTTCTGGATAAAACAGCTCCCTGGTCTAGGCTTCCTTCCTGGGTTAGGAGAACATGTGTCCTGTAGTGCGTGTGGCAGCTCTTCAGCTGCAAGCTGGTGCTTCCTGCCTCTTCGTGTCCCTCTCTGCCACCCTCCCAGCAGCCTGACAGAAAACATTTCTGAAAGCACTAAACTCCCCGTGTAAACCTGACCTTACTTGCAGTGCATCTTATGGTCCTCATTAGAAAGCTGAAGTGTAAAATCTGTTCTGTCTCGCACTATTTTCCCCTAATTTGCCATCTCAGCTGTCTGTTATAGCTGCTGTGAGTTGTTTCATATTTGGCTGCTGCAGCCATGTAGCAGAAATGACTGTAATTAAAGCCTTGCAACTGTAGAAATAACTGCAAGACTTCCTGGAAGATAACACAGCCAGAAACACTACTGAGGAGTGTGCTTTGCGTTTGCCAGTGACATTTGCAAACACTTTGTCTTGAGCTACCAGAAGTGTCTGCAGTTACTTTGTGGACAGAAAGGGGTGACCCCAACACCTATAAAGACTACGGAATTATGCTTCAAGGCCACTGCATCAACAGCCGTAATGGGAGTGCCGTTCCAGAAGGAAGGGCTGTGAGAGGGCCAGAAGGAAGAGTAGTGCATCAGTGGCCAGCAGCGGGTGTTCTTGTCACCAGGCTGAAACCCTCCAGGCAAATGGGCTTGTTTGACCTGCAGACTAGTGATGTTGCACTACCTGCAGACATCACACAGCTTAAATGATTGCAGTGATACCATGAACAAGAGGAAAAATGGCTAATTCTCAGCGTGCTCATTGCAAAAATTATTCAGCTGCTTCCACAGATGAGCGTGTGGGCATCGTTCCCATACTGAGGGGTGTTCCACTGAGACAAAATATTTGGCCTGGGCGTGTTGTCCACTAGGGGATTTGATTACATTTGGTTTTGTAACTGACACAACAGGGTAGTTCTGAAGGGACAAAATAACAAAACTGGTACCAATTTAGTGGTCCTAGGAGGAAAAATGTAAAATCAGGGCAAGGGGATGTGCCTCCTTCAAGTGTTCGCCTCATATGCTTCAGACTAATGGAGAGCAGAAGACATTAATGTAAAAAAGTATATGAGGTGACTCCTCTATTTTTCTAATAAGTCATTATAGACAAGACAGTTGGGTGATTGTGAGGCTGAAGCTGTGTGACCAGCTGAGCCCACACGTGGGCTGTGGCCGGGGACTTCGGAGTGACCTGGGCTGCGGGGGAAGAGCGCTGCGGGCCGGGTTCCCGGGGGCTGTCACCGCGTGTGGAACGTGCCTTGCCTGTCGTGCACGCCTTTCCAGCAGGAGCCTGAGTTAGAAACGTTTATGAAAATAAACGGGGATTTTTAAATAACTTTCAAGATCGCTAGTATTTAAAATTTATGACTGTTAGCAATAAAGTAGTAAAAATAATTATCGTGATAGTGTAGAAATTTGTCATTTAAAAAGGACAGGGCTTCAAGTGAGTCTTGTGTTTTCTTTGAGAATGGTGCTAATTTTTTTTTTCAGGATTTCTATAGATCCACGCCATGTCCATTTGTCATGTATAGTGGCGTATCTTTTTTCCATTTAAGCTCAGCCTTCCTCCCATTAGATTTCTTTGCTTTGTATGCAGTGCATAAGGTGGGTGACATTTAACCAGCTCATCAGAACTGCTGTACAGGACAGTTTATTGAAAATCTTGGTTTAATAAGTAGATTCAGATTCGGCTTTCTTTCAAAACCATACTGTCTTACACTTTTTGCGGTTCAAGAGGAAAGCACAGTCGATATGTGGAGTTAAGGGGTTCAAGGATAGTTGGTAAGGAACTGTTTGAATGTGCAAATATCTGATTTTACGTGCGCCTACCCTAAAAGCACTCTCAGCATGCCCAAGTCAGGCACACAAGTACAAAGATTTTTGCACTGCATGTTTTGTGAGTTTGTTCCTTCAAATTATATGTGTTCAGTAGCTCTGAAGAGTCCTGTGGGATGCCTGCACAGCGTGAACGTTTCAGCTTCATTTCCGTTCTGAACCGACTTCACAAGTGAATGTGGAAATTTCCACTGTCTTTCTGGACGTACACGCTGTTCTTTGTTACGTTTCTATTCACCAATACTATGAGCTGTAGTTTTGTGTTTAATGCTGAAATACTGCACAGAAGCTATAGTCAGCAGGGAATTCAGGAATGCTGAACATCGCACGCTTTTAAACTTCTTAGGCCACAGCACTAGGGAGTTTGACTCCTCTCACTTAGGCCTCCTCCCTCTGTGTTCCCAGGCATACAACACTTCTGTGCTTGTTTTCTCCCCAGCCCAGTAGTTGCCATGGTCTCTGCCACGTACGTGGCAGTCAGCACTGAAATTGCATATGCAAAATCCATTGCATAAATCACATCAGCTTATGTTATCATTTTGAAACTTGTTCTAACTACAAACAGATCAAAGTAGCTACTTTACATACACATGTGAGTTCAAAACCCCTTAATTTATTGATTTCTGAAAGTAGCTCAGGTGGTCCTAAGGTAGTGGTTGGAAGGCAGAAACAATGCACTGAGAATGATCAGCACATGTTGGAATTACTGCGGCTCTGCTAATCGGCATCTCTCTCTTCAACTGCTTTAATCAAAGTTCAGAGGGCATCTGAGACGTTGTTGGATAAAAATTGTATCTGAGAACCAAAATTATTTTATTTGTGAACCAGATCACTGTTTTGTCATCTGTTTTGTGACATTTGGGATATTTTGTATGAATGGTACTCTTTAATACTTCAAAAATGTTGAGTGTATTGGCAAATGCTTATTGTGTGAGCTAGGACCAATCCACCTCCACGTGCTTTCAAAATGATTGCTAGTTGGTTTTTAGTGTCTTGTATGAAACAGCTATCCAGATAAGTGCAGGAAAAAGTGCATTAAAAGTGCATTCAGAACTAACAAGGCTTACAACAAGCCATTAATACTACAAGTCAGAGCTGGGGTGCGGGCATGGGAACTGTGCGGGGAGGGGGGGGGGGGGGGCGAGAGGAGTGTAGTTGACCAGATGCAGGCTGCAAATGGGCTTCTTGGATCAACTTGTTTGTTTCTGAGTATCAGCAGTTTGGCTAAAAAGTGAAAAATGGAAAATCTCTCACAGATGAAAAATAAAGGGTAGAAAAGGCACAGAGCCTGGAGCTGAGACGGTGAAGGTGCCATGGGCTGTTAACCTGCTTGTCTGAACCTGTACCATGAGCCTCAAACCAGGCTGAGAAAACCCCGTCCCGTGTGTAGGTCAGGTTAAAGCACAGCAGAGCATCTTGTAACCTTACGAAATGCCTTTTGCATCACAGAGCAGTGCTCTGATTTAATAATTTCTCAAACCTGGAGCCTTCTATGATCCTTTTGAATCATCTTGTGTTGCTGAAAATTGGCAACCTGAAGGCTGAAATGGGAGTTCAAAGTTCCTATCACTTTGGCTCAATTTTAGCAGGTAGGATTTTATTTTATTTTATTTTTGATCTTCAGAGCATAGTGCACCTTTTCTTAAAATAATTTATGTTAAGGCTGACTGCTGCAGCAGCAGAAAATGTGGTGACCTGTGAGAACCCTTTCATTCTCTTTGTGAACACTTACCTCTAGGCTGTGCTTCTGTTTGCTTTGGATTATTACTTTTTTTAATCTGGGGAAGTAAAGCGGGGCAGAAATAATCCTTTTAAGCTTCAAGTGTCATGGATCTCTGTCAAACTTTAAAGAAGTTATTTTAGAGCATGCTTTGTGTAATATCTATCTGGCCTCTTGTTTTTTCAGTGTTGTACATTCTTCCAAGTATCAGTTCTTCAGATGCTAAATGTAGCAGTAATGCAGAAAAATGTTTGCTTTGGCTGTAGATGTGGCTGGCATTTTCTCTTTTAAGTTAATAATTAAGGTAAAAAAAAAAAAAAAAAAAAAAAAGGCATTGGGATTTTGCCAGGTCCCCAGCTTACTGTTCTTCGTGTAGACCCCTTGAAAGAACTGGAAATAATGCACAAAGGACAAACAGTTTGTAAGGGCTGAAAGGCAGCGTCTGGCACCTGTGGCAGCCACTGCCCTAGGCGGGGAGGATGCCCTGGGAGAGGGATCACAGCCGCCAGCCCAGGCTGCGGGCAGGAGGCCAGGGAGCCCCTGCAGGAGGTCTCTGCCAGCAGCCAGCCGCCCTGAGCCCCGTGGCTGGGAGCGTGGCTGAGCAGTCAGATCCCAGGGCTACAGAAAGTGTCGGCAGATGAGCAAGGGAGCAATTTGATCTGAAGTGGGGGGAAAAATAAACAACAATTCTCTTTTAATACGTGTCAGATTTCCAATAGCTAAAAATAGGGATTAAAAGCCCATAAGCAGGTCAGAATGTCCTGAAGTACGCCTCTGTTTTGGGGGACAGCTGGGCTGACCGGTGAGTTCTGTGTAGCTGCAGCTGATACCCCGTGGATTTGGTTTTTAGTTTTGTATTTTGTTAGTCCATTAATATGTCAGTTAAGATGGCTTTAACAGTACAGAAATTTGGTAGTCATGGTACTCTTCCTGATAATGACTGTAAGTCATGCTTTTCACTCTTTTCCAGTGTATTATCTTTAACATGGATGTGTTTAAATCCATAGCATACTCTGCTAGGGCTTGTCTCGACTCCTACTTAGACACCATGTTTTTCCTTTGCTTCCCAGCAGTAGGGTCTCCTAGATAAATCCATCTATCCAGAGATACTGTCTGTCTCATCGCCTGGCATCCACTTAGCATTGCCCACCCTCACACCTGAACCACTCGCCAGCCCTAGGCGGGGAGCTCCAGCTGCCGCGGGCCTGGCGTGCGGGCAGCTGCGTGCTCTCGCCTTTCCCACGAGTGCAGAGCAACAGCAAACCACGCGGGCAAAGTGGCTGTGTTAAACAGGAAGAAATGTTGTAAACTGATTGTTTTTTTTTGTTGTTTGTTTTTTTTCCTTTTTTTCTTCTGGCACTGCTTGTAGTTTGGCCTTATTTTAGTTAGTATGTCACTTGTTATTTCATATCAGTAGTGACTGGTTTGTACTGAAAGAAATTAGGCCCTAGATCTCAATGGAAATGTGGGATTTTTAACAGAGCTAAAATTAAAAACCTTTAGTGTTTGTAACAAGGTTTCTGGACTGAAAAGTTTTGTTGTCAGTTTACACTAAGTACCTGAATATTGGGCCATTTTATCGCTTCTAAAGGCCCAGGAAGACTTTTTTCTTTTTTCTTAATTCCAAGTAACAGTGTTGGACCTGCACTGGTGCCGTGCTCCCTGTTCCTGCCTCGCAGCTCCCTGCTCTGCTTGCTGTTGTGCCTCTGCCCTTCACACGGCAAGCCTCGAGCTGTAAAGTACTTGAATGGGATAGAAGCCCCTTGTCTGTGACTATGAAATCATCAGTAGCTTGTCACTGATGCACCAAAGTGAGCGTAAGCCACGAGCAGAGGCTGGGCAGCACGTGCGTGTCTGTAAGTGGCTCGGTGCATCCGCTCCCTCTGAGCCTCTTGCAGGTCTTCTCCTGTGTTGCTGCTTCCCCCTCCTGCAGGCATGCCCTGCTGTGGAGGTAAGCCCAGAACATCCCATGAAGGTTTTCCTCCTGAGTTAGCGGAAATGTGCTAAAAGGAGAGTCTTTTCCACTCGCACAATGGAGCTGTGTTAAAATTGTTTGTAGGTGCCTGGCCTGATGCAGAGGTGGTCAGAGGCTGCGTTACGTTTCCAGACATAGCTTTTCAAATAACATTTGTTTCAAGACCAAGACGAGCCAAGGAGGCTGAATGACATTTCTAATATGTTAGCTCATTTCCAGTGATAGTAGTTTTCTTGGCTTTGATTGACTGGGACCTAACTCTCAATGCTGATTTCTTCTGACAACCTGACAAAGCAAAGTGCTGATCTTGCTGAAGTGTTCAGTCATGTAGGAGCTTCGCAGCAGGCAGGCGTCTGGGAAGAATTGCCAGGAGGCCAGGTGAAGGGTAGCAAAGCCTGGAAAAACACACGGGGTCACAGCCATTCCTGGTGTAAATCCACTGACTCCAATGACTTTCAGGCCTTCCCCGCTTTTTCTAGAAGTAGTAAAGGAACTAAATGCAGAAAATGTCTAATTTACAGGAAACCAGCACAGAAACACTACAGATACAGTAAAATCCCCCAAAGGTTGCTGGCTCTGCACAGCCAAACACCAACCATTGGCAGGTCTGGTTCGGTGCTCCCTGTGGAGCTGCAGCGAGGAACCGGTCCCGGTTGGAAGGGGCTCGGCCGCACGCCGTGCCCGGGGGGAGCGGGGCTGCACCGGGTCGGTGGGGCACGGTGAGCTGCCGCGGCCCACGGCACTGTGCCTGGCTCCCAGGGACTGATGCGGGACGTGGCTGTTCAGGGGGAAGATGGCAAGGTGCTGTGATGCTCACGTCATGGTCTGTGTTGATTTGCCTACTACGTTCACTTCACGAAGTACAGAAAAAAGCACAATTGTCACGTTAGCTGCTGTCTCCTGATGTCCAGCGGGTCTGCTTTGTTTTATTTATTTGGCTTTTGTGAAACTGATGGGTCTCATGCTCTGAGAAGGTCTTTATCTTCATTTTGATGAGCCGTGTGGACTTCAGGAGCTCTCAGAGCAATCTCTACAAGCCAGAAAGCTCTACCCCTAGGAGCAGGAGTGCGCTGCTCAGGCTGGGAGCTGGATTAGTGCAGAGCAGCAACTTCCATGTTCCTTGTCCTGAGCTGCCCTTCGCCTTTGGTGCCCTTTACCGTGGTAGCTGGGCTGTGCCGTACCTCCACACGTGTGCTTGTGCCCTGCCTTCGGGTCTGTGCCGTGGGGCTCCCCAGGGAAAGGGAAGGACCGAGGCTGGCTGCAGCCCCCGCTTCTTTTGCCCTTTGAAAATGGGTGCTCTTTGCTCACCTGTGCAAATCCAAGCAGATTTTTTCTCAAGTAGCTTTGTAATGTTAGGCTCAAAAGTGCTCTCCGTTTTAACACCGTTTTTGTGATCACCTCTAGGATAAACCCGCTTGGGTAGCTAAAGCCAGAATTTATGTTTCGAGCCAAAAAGAATTCACTCTATGGAAAAACAGTAAAAGTTTCTGGTTGTGGCAGGAACACAGCAGGGATGACAGTAAAAGTTTCTGCTTATGGCAGTAAGACAGAAAGGATGAAGTTTCACAGGAACTCAGAGTTTCCACTTACACAGACTGTGATAATTTTATATTTGCTGCTTTGTGGTTTCAAGAAAGACTCCTTCTGAAGTTGATTTCTGTTTTGTAGAAATTAACTCTAACTCATTTTACAATTTAAATAATACCCTTTCTCTTGTAAAATTGGGTTTTTATTAGAGTTAGCAATGCTGCAGACAGATTTTTTTGCTATATTAAATGTATTGTACGTGCCACTCAGTTACTCTATATTTAGATTCAGTCCCACAGTACTTCAAAATTGGCAGTTTTGCCTTGCTTAAAGGGTGAAAAAAACCTCTTGCTGTGCACGAACAGTGCTGCAGGTATGTGGTTCACCCCAGGACCTCTTTCCATCGACTCCCATGAAAGCTGGATGAAGCCCCAAGCTAGCGTGGTTAACGCAGGCTGCCAAGGCGTGTTTTTTTCCCAGGACCTGCGACCGCCGCTCCCGTGCCTTGCTGCCTGTGTGGCCTCCCCTGTGTGTGTACGGCTCCTGCTTCCCACGGCACGTGGGGGATGCCGAGAGGTGGTAACTGCAGATTACCCCTCAGATGGAAGGCTGCCAGGAGCTTGCCAAAGGACACTAGCCTGTGATGGGCTGAGACGAGAGAAGCTGGTTGCAGATCGGTGGGATTATTTACAAAGGAAGTGATATTTTTATGTTCTCTTCAGATGCATCATTAGTCTTGGGTGCTGGTCACATTCTGAGACTATTTCTTTGAAGTTCTTGGTCAATCCTTTTCACCCATTCTTGGTAAAATCCTAGCAGTATTTTCAATCTGGTTAATATTCAGAGCATCTTATTTGACTGTATTTAGTCACTGGCAAAGGCTGCAGATTCTCTTGCAGTTTGTTTTTACACATGAAAAAAACTACCGGGCACACCTCCTGAAATGCTTTTGTCACTGGCTGGGCCACAACGCGGGCTGAGCTGTAGGAATGCAGCCTGCCTGCAGGTCAGCAGGTGCCGACATCCAGGTTTGTCTCTGCTGTTGTTTGGTCTGCACGGAGAGGCCAGTCACTTCATTCTTGTCTTCGTTTTCCCATATACAAAGTACAGCCTCCTGGAACCTATTTAGCATTTAGAGAGGTGGTTTGAGAACTATTTGCTTAGCTTGCACTCTTATTATTGGAATCAGAAATGATTTTTAAAGGCCTTAGTGAGCTACATTTGTAGATAATTTTCACTTCATAACATCCAATGAGAGGTATTGGGGCTGGCTGTGCTGTAGCTGAGGACACTGAGTCATGGAAGATGGAGCTCGTGGGCCCAGTGGTGCTGTTGTGGTGGGTGTATTGAAGGTACTTCAGTTTGAGCTGGAGAAGCTCGAGTCTTTTGCCAAAGCCTCACAGGAATTCTGCTGTGAAACTGGAACCACCTGGATACTGTAGGTGCTTTGAAACACAATAAACTTCTGTTTAATGAACCTTCAATTAATAAACAGCTATTGCAAATCCATGCCTGTAATGGTTACTAAAAATATCTGATATAGCAGCATTTCTCAGCATAATTCTGAGCCTAAAACCGGTGCATAGGCGTTCTAAGCACTAATTCACTCAGAATAAATGATATTTCCCATTGAAAATAGTTACGTTGCTCTGGCCTTTTTTATACCACCAGTTAGACTAACAAAGCAGCACTGATTGAGATTAACTGTTTGAAAAGACAGGTTGGCTACAAAAGGTACATCAAATTAATGCATGATGTGACTTTTAAAAATCCCATATCCTTGGTCAGCAGTAAAATAAGAGTAAAGATAAACTAAGGACAAAAGTCCTACTTATAAGAATTTACAGAAGGAATAGCTAAGAACTGATTTTCAATTTAATGAAAAGAATGTTTCTATTAAGTGTATTGTTTATGTAGTGAAAGCTCTTGTCACTGAGATCGGTTTCAATAGTGGCAGCTCTGAAAGAAATGAAATGTGAAGGAGGGGCTCTAAGAGCCTAATCTTTAGTCTGTGGGAAGGTCAGAAGTAGCTGTTCAAATAACAACAACGACAAAACATGCGCTACACAAAGACTCACCATTTTACTGTTCATCCAGGTGGTGCCGGGGTTTTCAGACTGCATTCCGCGTGAGGTTTAGCTTGCAGATCACTGAAGCACTCTGGTTATGATTAGGCTGTTGGAAAGTAGGACAGAATCCAGAGCTGGAAATTAGTGTAGCATTAAGCAACTTTAAATTGTGGTTGTAAGTGCAGTTTGATACCACTGGGTTGACTTGAGCTGCATTTTACCCATGAAATATGCTGTAGTATAAACAGACATTTTTTTTGGCATTTAACATATGGAGCTTTAATGCTAAAATAAACGTTCAGGTGGCACATACGAGGCATCCCCTACCTGGTAGGCAGAAGTGGGCTTGCAGGAGCCTCCCCGTGGTCTGCATTTCCCGCTCCGCATGCCCATGGCCAGCAGCCTTGTGGGGCCACACGGGCTGAGCTGGTGCTGGTGGTGCTGGGCTGGTGCTGACAGTGCTGCAGTGGCAGGCTCACTCCTCCATGCACGGCTGGGACATCTCAGATCTCCAACTACATGTGTTTTAATCACATTTGATTTAGTCTTCTTTCCCTCTTAGCCTCCATCTTTATGTAATTCATTTTTTATTTATCATAGTTATTATTTTACACTTCTTCCTTGGGCCTAAATTTGCATAAGAACTGAAGCAATAAGGTCAATGTCAATAGTATACTGATGTGGTTATGTTTACAGAAGAGTATTATTATTTTTTTTTTCTGAGCAATGTTCTGTTTACACGGATCACATTTTTTGCTTTGGTTTTAAATGGTTTGATTTTTAATATCAACCGAATACTTTCCACTCTATTATTCTGTTCTAGTTCTCATAGAGGTTTTGTGTGAAGGATGGAGCTACTTGAAGTGGACCTTACTTGAACCTTTGCTCTTTTGGACCTGGCACTGGTGAGATTTTTCCAGAAGGTGTTTGTTGGCTCAGCTCTGTCTTCCTCCAGCTTTTGGAGTGCAAGCTGTAGCACAGGCTTCTGCCTGCTTTGTTCCTGGATGTTAATAGGATGTTATCTCTATGTTACTAAACTAATGTTAAGCGCCAAGAGCTTTACAGATGGTCTGGTGTGTGGTGTCATTGGTCAGCTGCTGAGAAAACTGAAGTATCCTGACTAATAAATAGCTCAACAGTCAATACATGGCAGATAATCAGGCATTAGGGAGCTAAGATTCAGAAGAGATAACTCAAAGCAAGAGTACCAAATAAGCTTCTTAGCTCAACGTAAACAACTAGGTATAATCATTCCTCCAGAAGTAAACATTTTCCCTAAGGCTCCATACTCATTCAGCATTAGCAATATAATGAATTTTAGGTAGAGTAATACTGTCTAGCAAAGCAGTATCTTCAAAAGATATCTTAAACTACTAATTTCCATTTAAGTTCATGAAATTTTCATACTTACTCAAAATCCAGTTAGATACAGTTGGGATAGACCACATGCAGATATTGCTGATGGAACTTAAAAATACTGGAGTCAGGTTTGTGGTATGACAAAGTATGCTGTCTACAAATGTTCCTGTAAGAATAAAAAGGAAAATCAAATTTGAGTATTAATATGGGAAAAATGAAGTCTAGACCTAGGGCTCATGGACTGGCGTTTTCAATAGGTTTTGTTTCATATTCCATTTGATTTATTGTTTGTTTAGGAATCAAGCTGTAATTCCAACAGACTGTGACTTCTTTTAGCTCATGTGTAAGGCAAAATGATTTTAGACTAGTAGACAAGCAAGTAATTATCTGCATTCTTTAATGTTCCCTTTGTCTTGACCAGTTATCTCGTAATTTTGCAGCTATATAGTTTTAAATAGGTGATTGAAGTCAATCAATCCAAAATAGATTTGAACAAAGAAATGCTGGGGCTTTGCAATGAGCACTCTTTAGGGGTGCTTGCCTGTTTCCTCCTGCGCCTCAGCTCCGAGGCAGACTGCGTGTGGAGCTGCCTGCCTGTGTCTCTAGGTGGGCAGGCGGGACTGCTCAGTGGTTCAGGGCAGTGCCTTTATTCTGTCCTCCATTTCGTAAACTGCTGTGTCCCTCAGTCAAAGTACAGGTACGGAGAACTCTCATTGAACTATTTTTTGTTCTAATCAGTGTTCTGAAATCTTCCAGCATGCCCCCTGTTTTATTCTGTTCCTGTGGTTTAACACGCTGTGGCAGCATCAATGCAGGCTAGCTCCTGAATGTTACCGAGTCTCCGAAAGGAGATTATCTATTGTTGAACTGTCTAGATCATTGCAGACATGAGTGGAATATAATTCGAAATAAGTAGTATTTGATATATGTATGCAGTTATACCTCCTAAAAATTGTGTAAGATCTGAACCTCAGGAGTGAAGAGATCAGAGGGGCTGGAGGAAGTACGTATTTATACGTCTTCAGCTGTTAAACAGTGGCTGGTTAATATACACAACCTTTTTTCAAGTGCTACAGATCAGAGAAACTGAGGCTGTCTGCTGGCTCTCCCAAGTGGAAGCTTTATGGTCACGAAATTTTTGAGTGGAACCGAAGAACCCATCTTCATACAGTTCTGTTTCAGGATGCACAGGCTGCTGAAAAGGTCATGTTCAGTCTGAATTTACACTTAATTAACCAAACTGCAAATTATAGAAATGCTGAATTGTTATCTTAAACCATTTGTACTGTATTTTAAAATATCTCTTTCTGTAGATGCTTCTTGTAAGGCAAAGAAATAAGTCTAGAAGTTGAAGGTTTTATTCCTTTGGCACCATGGCCATATGCTGTCTTTATTTTAACAAGCTCTGGAAAGGTAGTAATGCTGTAGTTTAATTTGTGTTGACAGTCTTAACTCCATCACAGCAAGGCTATGCAGTTTGGGAAGTACTTGTTTGGTTCATTTTTTTTCTCCAGGAGTGGTTCACTTCCCTTGAGTAATCTTAAATGTCAACTTTGAGCATTTACACTGAACAGTGGTGCAAGAGATGTCTTGGCACCAGACAGTTAAACCCTTTTTACCTAGGTGGTGGGAAAGTAGCTGAAATCACAACGGTAATGATTTACTCAGGTAGCGATGTTCTGTGTGGTGTTTTTATGATGATGAAGTGCAATGGTATATACATATGGATAGGCTCAGGTAACATCAAACCATATTCCTTCCCTGCTTTCCATTTGGTCACTGTTACCCAAAGCAGAGATTTAGGAATTTGGAGCAGTAGAATAAAGAAGATTTCTGTTTTAGCTGCTTGAGCATAGATTTATATTTATTTTTCAGAGCAGGCCATAAACAGCAGTGCTGACTTTAGACAGCACTACATTAATAGGAAAGTTGGCACAGAAATTAGTTTGTATCTGTCACACTCGTCTGAAAGAGACACAAAGCAGAGCACCCCTGACGATGTGCTCTCCTGCATACGCTGCGTAACCTCACAGTGGATATGGGGAGCCGCAAGCGAGAGCTGTGTGGAGCTGTGACCGCTTCTGGTGTAAACACATTTCTTCCTCATCTAATTTGCAGAGTCAAAAGCACAAAAAAAGATTCACATTAGTGTTTGTGAACATGTCTTAGCAGTTATTTTATTGAAGGTCATTCGTTTCTCATTGTTGAGCAGCCTTTCTTGTAAGGGCCGGCCAGATTCTAGGAGGTGCTAACATGAAGAGGGTCTGCTGGAGAAACAAGTGGAGCTGTTTGTGTTCATACCTCCTTGGTGGCCAAGGATTGCCTGGGCTGTGCAGATACAGGCAAAGTATAAATGCTTTCATACTGTTGCTTACTTTCTTGTCAATGAAATTACTGTTAGTACTGCATATTTTTTTTAACGAATATAAGGTCCTACAGAAATGATTGCGTTCTGGTAGCCGTATTCATTGTTGCTTTATCTGCATATAGAAGAGTCTCTCCAGCGTGTTTAAATCCCCATCCTTACTTCATGAAAGATGGGAGATGAGCGGAGGGGCAGTGCGAGCTCCGTGCCCACGAGCCCTGTGGCGCTGGCTGCCCTCCACGGCTCCTGGGAGAGGAGCTGGGTGTTCCCGGCAGGGTGGGTGCCTCGGCAGGACAGGCTGCCTCCGCACGCGGCCACGCTACGGCATCCTGCAGTCCTGTTCCAGTGACTGCTTTTGTTAGGCTTGCTGGCTCTTCTGACCCCTCGAGGCTGTGGGAGACAGGAGTACCATGAACTTCCCCCTCTTTGAATTTTAAGGTTGTAATGTCAGGAAAGAGCTTGCAGTCATTTGATCTGACCTCATGCACAGCATGGGTCCATAGGACTGCCCGGAGTCAGTGGTCTTGTTGGGCATCTGGAGCAGCAGAAAAGAATCTGTCCCCCACACCAGAGAGCAGTGGGAACTCCCTATACTCCTGTAAGGGTGTAGAGCCATGGGCAGAGATGACTTGTTACAGGTTTGTCCAGGTTCTTGCCCCACTGGGCAAGAAGATCTGACCCTCGGGGATGCAGAGTTTGAACCACTCTTACTTTCAGGCCTTTACAGAACTGAGCCAGACTTCGTGTAAAATTCAGGCAGCAGCTGGTATTCTGCGTGCATCTCCCCTGAGCCCATTCATCACATCTGAGTGAGCTTCTCCCAGGCACCTTCAGTGAGAAGGTGCTTTGAAAAGCTGCTGGTTCGTTAGGCAGAGCATCAGGCTTCCCATTATATTGCGGTATAGAACTCAGTGTTGTTTGGTTAAAAATGTCTCCAAGTGTTCATTTGGAAAGAGAAACAGCAAAAATAACTAAATTCTGTTTTTCATCATGCTTTTGTCTCGTCTGCTATTGAAATTACAGTTCAGAACGGCTCTGATTTAGCAGCAGTTTGATTCCCCTCCCCCCCAGAATTCCACAGCAACTCAACTGGAAAAATAGACCTCTGGTTTGAATAATGTCTCTTCCATTCATCATCCTCAGCATGTCCATTGACTCTGCAATCCAAAAGGCTTACTAATTTCAGAAATCAGCCTTAAATGCTTGTGTGCCCACAGATGTATATCCATACATTCATAAATTCAAAGGTATAATACAGCAAACCTAAATATTCCTTTGCTGAAAATATTTAGCAAATGGTTTTTTTAATCATGGTCTGTCATGCAATCATTCCACTTTTTGAAAAGATCACTTTCTACTTAAATGTTATCAGTACTACCTTAATTTTGTACAAGATTCCTGCTGACTGTTACACAGGCATTATTTCTTCTCTAATAGTCTCTGTGCCCCTGGGATGGCAAAGTGAATTTTCCAACAATCTGCTTCTGGGTCATGAATTCAAGTATTGTGATCTATTGTTGTAAGAACTAGAAAACCTAATTATACAAACTATGTGAACATGGAGAAGCCAGAAATTAAAGACGTAAGCAAAATGAACCTGTTAATACTTTTAAGTTTGGGATTCTTAAGTTATTTTGAACATTGAAACTTGAGGTACAACAGAACCCCGCTAAGGTGGCTTGAAGTATGTCTGGATTTCTGGTTTAGTTTGGATCAGGTAAGGGAGTTTACTGCCTTGGTCAGCCTCTGAAACAGTCACTACTTCGTGATGGCTCCTGTGAAATAGTGCATTCGTGCGACAGCTCTGCAGCTTCTCTTAGAGTGCATTTCCTCACTTGGGAGAGTGACTAGGTGAGTAAAAAGGGAATTTCACTTGCTGCAGGCGTCTCCTCCGCTTATTTCACTGGGGGAACGAGCCAAGCCACCATTGCAGTCTTCCTTCTGCACAAGGCAGAGGGACTCTTCCTTGTGAGATTTTCAGGGGAGGCATTCTCTTTGGTACTTAATGAAAAGCAGATATATTCTGCATTAATTCCTAACCTTTCACTGTGTCTTCATCAGTTATAGACTAGCAATTTCACCTTTATAATCTCAAGATTTATGTCCACATAATAATCTTAAATGGATTTAATTTTTGTTCATGGAAAAAAAAACCACAACACATCAGGATGTAGGTAATCAAGGAAGAGGTAAAGAAGGAATTCAGGTAGATAATTTAAATTTAATGCCTCTCCATCCAGTGTTCATGACAACTTCATGCTTCTTCTCTAACTGGAAAAATGTTTGCTTTTTCAAGTCAGTGATGAAAATGAGAATAACGTTGGAAAAAAATATTTTCAAAACAGTAGAAAGACAAAAAATGTTGATACCTTTCTTCCAAGAAGTAAAAAGCGATATGCTTGAACAAAATATCACATTCTGAAAACATCAAAACAAAATACTGATTTGGAATCTTCTGTTGTCTAATTATGGTGATGATACACTTTTTAGACCAATTTGGAAAACAGTCGATTGAATATCTTAATGCTGTTATGACCCTAGCATATTTCTGGAATTGTTGCTTTGTCATGTATTCAGAAATACTGCATGTGTTAAATTTGAGCTTATTTAAATTTTGGTGAATTGCTTTTTTGAGTTCAGAGTATGAATATATTCAAGACAAACATTTGTTTCCATTTATGCAACTTAAAATTCAGTAATAAACAACAGATGGGAGAACTATATCCAAATCCTCTTTTATAAAACATCTTGCGAGTGCTATGTCCTCATTTTATGAAAATAGGCCAAAATCCATTTCTATAGGCATCATTAAAAAGTAGAGATAATAACAAAGAAGATAAGATAAAAGTAGAGATCACTTTAACTAGGCTGCAGTTTTATGATTCAGTGAAATACAGTGCTAGCTTCTGAAAACAAAGCCAAAAGCTGTTTAATCCAGAGTGAATCCCACCATGTACATTCAACACTGCTGGCATCTTCAAGCCTGTTTTGTAGAGAATGGGTGGAGGTACACTTGAGCCTTGTTTGGGCAGAAAGAGGATATAAGGAATAAGTGAGCCAATTTGTTTTTTGTCAGATTCACTATTTATATGTTTCTTTCAAAAGAAAAAAAAAAAGCCACAAACCAAAACGCAACAAGAAGTCCATCCAGCCGTTGCTGGCTGGGGCAGTTCTGGCCTGAAAGGCCCAAAGCCGAAGGAGAGGGGCGCCAGCAGTGGGGGGCTGCTGCCCCCCAGGGCCCTCCGGCATGCTGGGCTTTCCCCCTGAGCCCTGAGCCCTGCCCCACTGGTGTGCCCTTCTGAGCTGCCCCAGGTGCAGGCAAATTCAATCTCAAGGCACAGATCCACCTCCTGGATGCCTGATTTGTGTCCCCCAAAGGGTGGGGTTGGCGGGGAGCACATCTCTAGCTGCTCTCAGGAGAGCCAGGGGGGCAGACGAGGAAAAACGGCTGCACTGGGTGATGCTGAGTGTGTCCTGCCTGGCTGGGAGCAGGTCTTCTCCTGCCTCCCCCCACCGGTGTCTCTGTGGGTTTTGCTGGTCTTCGGACGTGTGGTCCTGAGTGGTGCTGGTGCCCCTGCTCAAGGCCTTGCCTCTCTCCTCAAGCACGGGCTGTGTTCTGGCATGCCAAGGATTTGTTCTCACCTTTGGGCAATGAAATCCTATTTCATCTTTGTTGCTAATACCTCTTAATCCCCTAAAGAGAAGGACACGGGTCTCAGCTGCCTTATTTACTGGGGCACGATTAAAGAGTGATTTGATTGTGCGGTGAGAAGTAATATGGTACTGTGAAGCTGTTGAATGTGTTGGTACGAAATGCAAGCATTGGAACCCTGACAAGTTTCAGGACAGTTTGCAGCTGAAGCAGTGCAGGTCACTGCAGAGCAGTACGCGGCAGCTCAGCACCGAGGGGAGCGTGGCTTGGTAAATCACAAAATATCCACTGCTTGAATTCCTAATGTTAGTAACAGTGTATCTGGGTTTGGTGTGGATTTTATGTTGTTTGCTTTAATATCCAGCATTTTTCAGCTGTTCCCTGACTAGCTGTTGGTGCCTGTTTGTGTACTGGACTAAGACCTAGTTGCAGCAGGTGTATGGCTGCTGCCTTCCACAGGGTACCTCCAGCCTTGCACTGTTCTAATCACAATTATCGCTCAGTAGATGTCAGTCAGATAGTAAAAAACAGCAGAGGAAATTTGTGCTTTTTACTACAACGTGTCTCACCAAGGGCACCATGGGCAATCGTTATTGGCACCAGTGTGCCTTTTTCTCGTTTCTCTTCGCTCTCTGTCCCTGTAGGATGGTGACAGATGATCCCCACTGCACCGAGACAAGCATTTACAGAACCAGTGCTTCTTACCTCTGCTTCAATGCTCTTGAATACGCTAGTTTTAGTGGAAAGAAAAAATTTTAATGTTATGCTGCCTCCCGGTGGCTTTTTAGTTTATCTCTTAAAATCTGGCATTAAAACAAAAAACTCATTTGGGGCTGGGGCATAACTAACCAGGGCACTGCTGCCTTTTGTCTCACCCCGGTGCTGCCGGGTGGGATGTGGGGACAGGGGTCTGCAGGGGGCCACTGGTGACCCCGGGAGGGACTCGGGAGGGAAGGGGACAGACCGCCATAGGTGGCCCGGTGGCTTCGGCAGCGCCTGCTCTGGGTGCCTGCTGCTGTTCTCGTCAGCTGTTAGCCCGCACCCCATGAAGACGTGACCCACAGCACGGGCGTATGGGAACACCGCAGTCCTCATGGGATCAAGCTAGAGGCCTGTCTTCAGCAGCAGGACCCCCGCAGCCCTGGCCACGAGGAGCACCCCTAGTGCAGCCAGCGCCACTGGGCAACGTGTCCAGCGAGCCCGATAGTGCCTGTCCTGCTGCCTGGGCCTGCTCCGGGGCTGTCCCGGGTCAGCTTGAGGAATGTTCACTGCCCTCCTGCTCTCCTGCAGGAGCTAGTCCACGTGCTGTCAGCTCATCGACCTGCCCCTGTTGTTCAAGATCTGCTTTCAGATGGGGGCTGGCAAAGTTTCCATGAAATTCCATCACAGCTTCTTCTCAAGGGTGCTCCGCAGCCCTTTGCTGCTCCACATCCGTGCTAAGCAAACCAACCTGCACAGGGACCCCCGTGGCACAGCCTGGGCAAGCACTGGGTGTCCGTGGTGGGGGTCCCAGCTGCGGCTGGTCGGGGCCAGGGCAGCTGCAGGTGACCATCCCATGCGACCCAAGAATCGTCATCTGCTGAATGTGTCCAACTTTGGGTATGACAGCAATTCAGACAATCAGTCTCCTACATTTGTGTATAGTTCACTCAAATGATATGCAAAATACCACCTTGCAAACAAACTGGTGGAGACAATGAAGGCAGCAATGGGGAAGCGAGGTGTCATGGGTCCAAACTGGTGTGTATTAGGGACCTACAAACTGCAGTACTGTTGTGAGAAGAAAGATGCCGAAAGTTTAAAACTTCAAGAATATTTGTTATTTCAAAAGAAGCAGAGAATTAAAATTGTAGGCATGGAATAAACGTAATGATTGATACATAAAGACAGTAAGCTTATACCACCCTTGCATTTCGCTAACAAAAAACAAAACAAACAAACCCACAAATGAGGCCATGTTTTATCTTTTCAGAACGTTGACGTAAGGTGCTTTTGTACTCCTGTACTTTTGTTTCCTAACCACTGAGCCTAAGTGCCCCAAAACATCTACTGAACCTACATTAACAAACAAGGAAAAAGAACTATTTAGCAATAAAAAGCTAATAACTTTTTCAAACTTACTTGGTCTTTTGCTTTAGAAATAGATTGCACTGACAACAGCAGGCCTTAAATGTGCATGAGAGGATTATACTACAGTCTTTGATCAATTTGTTTCGGTCTTGTACTTTGGACTATATGATCTTTAAAGCTCAAGTCCCAACCAGGTTATACTCAGTTATTTCTCATTTAGGTTACACAATGTTTCTTTGCTGGACTGCCTTGCAAATACTTTTCTGCTTTGGAGAGGTCTGTTTCATGGTGTGTTGTCCTAAAACAAATAGATACCAGGCTGTGCTTTGGAACAGAACTTCATTGATCTGGATGGTTTTTCCACAGTAATGCAGTGAGTACAGTACATAGAACTCAATACGAGGGGAAGAGAGGTGAAGAGGTATTACTTATACGGGCTTACAACCTACACCTGCTCATTAATTTATTCTTTCCAAACCACATTTTGAAAATTCAGTCTGATATAGCAATGTTATTTTTAGCAGGACTGATTTCTTGAGGTAGCAGGTCAGTGTGTGAACTAGCTCATGCAAATCTTTCCATGGCTGTGCAACGTGTCCTGTAGGACAGTCTTGGAGGGCATGGCTCCTGTTGCAGAGGATGCTAGCTCCAGGCAGGGCTGTGGTCTGCTTCTGTTTCCACTGCAGTTTTAGCCTTGTCTTACAGTCTGTTTGCATTATTATTATTATTTCTTTATTTTCTGAAACAGTAGTAGCTAGCATCTTTGGAAATACAGAAGATATAAAGGGGGGCACACTGAATTATTCTTTTGTTGGTATGTTATATTCAGGGAGGGCAGCAAAACTAGTTTTTGCTTTACCAAATGGTGAGTGGTGGAAGACTGATGCAACAGAAAACTGGCAGGTGGTGGGCAGCAGTGAAGAGTTCTGAAGGTTACCCATTGCCTTGGGTAGATGGCGAATTCAATTCATTATTACCTTTGCTATTGTAGTGTCCAAAAGCTAAGCACTGAGTACATGCCTAAGCCAAAGGTGAACTCAGGGTACGGACAGCACATAGAACCTATGTGCTCAAAGTTTACACCCATATTTGAGGTGTAGAAAGCTGTATGGCAGGAGGGGGTGAAATATTCTGTGTGACAAAATGCTAAGAACAGCTCTGTGGTAGTTTGAGGTCTGGCCACGTCTTTCCCCAAGCTATTCGGCAGTTCTGAAACAGTGAGATCTGATCACACCAAGAAATCTGTCCTGAAAGCTCGTGTCTCTCCTGGAGGGGGACAGGGCTTTTTCCTCCCTGCCTCTTCCCTGTCAGTGTGTGCCTGCTTCCCCTGCTGCCTGAAATACAGCTCCTCCATCTGCGTTTTTCTTCTGAGCTTCCGAAGAGAGTCCCTGAGAAATGGGCGATCTGAGCTGGTAAAAAGAGGAAAGTAGGGTTTGTCCTACCTCCCCGGGGAGAAGCTAACACCATTTCTTTCCTCTTCAGTTGTGCTTGGGGGAGAGAGGAGGAAAAATCAGGTCAATGCAAAGGGAAGACATTTTCTGTTCCCGTCTTTTGGGTTATTTAACTAAAAAGCTGCTCCACACACTGAGAGGAGCTCAGAGGGACAAAGTGGGAGGAACCTAAACTTTTATGTTTAAAGCAGGACTCTTACCCACTCCTTGTGTGTGAGAGCATGTAACGTTTCCTTAATGGAATTATTACCTATTTTATCTGTTTCTCAATTCAGTCTGTGCAGAGGTGGTTACCTGTGGGAGATGGATAGAAATCTCTTCATCCTGAGAATAGCAGCAATTAAATCTAGTCTTTCAAATATTAGCTAGAAGCCTATTTTTTTTTTCTGCCGCACCTGTTATTACCCAACTGATTCAATGTGTTAATACACGATAAAGGGTGCACTCCTGCCAAAGCAGTGTGTGTTTGTTTGAGAAATGACAGAGGATATATGTGGTTTTTGTCTGATGCTGTTTGGTATCTTTGTAAACTGGGATCTGTTTGAACAACTACATTATGGTGATAAAGCTAATAGCTCCTAGATATTCAGTACATCTCTTTGTCTTTGACTGTCACTTTGCAGCAGCCCTTGGCTCACAAGACCCACCCAGTTCCATTTTTTTTTTTTTTTCTTCCCAACTGCCTTTTTTCCTCTGAAGCCTTATTGCTGGTTACTGTTGCCAAATGCCAAAAAGAAGGTGACTGTGGTATATAAACCTTGATGTTTAATCTGGAGTTAAAGTGCTGACTCTATGTGCTTTGAGTGCTTGAATGCCTTGCTAGAGAAACATGTTTTCTCCCAGCATGGCAGAATAACCTCTGTGCAGAGTGATCAGATGAGAAATCACCTCCTGGGCGGGATCCAAACATAACATGGGATTAACTTTGCCCTATCTGTGTGTGCTGGCTTGTAGCTGTTAAGAGTCAGTGAGAGCACTTAATCTGATCAGTCCTGAAGAAAAGTTCACGTAGAACATGGGAGCTAAACTGCTGTGCTTCTGCATCGCCTCTGCCCTTGTCGCATACTACATCTACACCCCCATTCCAGAGAACATTGAGGAGGGCTGGAAGGTGATGCTCCTAACAACTGTGTTTAGGACCGTCGGGCATGTGGTGAGTTCAGTCCTCTCTTTGGTACGGGCTCAGGAGAGCACGCTGGCTTGGGGAGAGACAGGTACAGAGCAGAGGATGTTATCAGAGGCTCTGTGGGTAATAGATATATGGCGATACGTACGTGTAATACATATATTATATAGGGTAGTATATAGGGCAATAGTATCTGAAGTTGAGCATTGAACTTGGTGTAGCTGGCTATAAAGAGACTGTTAGAGAAGGTTAACGGCACAGCCTTGGAAAAAAAGGACAATGAGATTAACTAGAGGTGTGATATATAATGTGAATATGGATAGATAAATGCAAACGAGTGTATTTTGTGGTAAGGTCCTTTGCAGCTGAAGCACTGCCCCTTGAACTTTGTGTGTCACGGAACCTGTATATTGAGCTCCCTCAGAAGTCTTTTGTTGGATGTCAGCAGCAGGAAAGCTAGAGTACTTCTTAAATGCTGTTACTTTTGTGGTTGCATAGAAACCTACTGATAGCGTGAGCCTAAAAATAAACAAAGCTAATTAGAGGATAATTAGAGGAGTGTTAAAGTTAGAGTATTAAGAAATTACACTTTTATACAACTAACCATAATTTGGCTTTTTTTTTTTTTTAAAAAAAAAAAAAAAAAAAGCTTTCTGACTAAGCAGCACAGAACCATATGCTGCAGTCTGGAAAGGAAGTGGTATTATACCCTGTCTGCAGTGACATGCTAATATTTACTGGCAGTGTGGTCCTTATGTTGTTCCATGCTGTTTTTACATGTTACAGCCTTGGCTCCTGCTTCATTTCAGTCATGTGGTGCAGCTATTTCATACGTATTTAAATAATTTGCAAACCTGTACACGAAGCATAAGTTCTGTAGTTCCCACCTCTCCAGTACATTGTGCGCGGAGCTGTTTTGAATCCGGCCTGCACCTAACACGCAGCCGTGGCTGCTGCAGTGTGACCGCACTAAAAGCAAGGTCAAAATGAAGGTTGGGGGGAGCAGGGGTGCTCAGTGTTGCAGACATCTTTCTGGATGGATGCAAACATTTGGAGGCTGCTTTTTTCTCCACCTTAAAAATCTATTGAAAGGAGGCTTTAAGGAGCCATGGGGGAGGTTTCTAGTTTTGCTTGACAGGTGCTCCTCAAATGCTTGCTTGCTGTGGACCCAAACGCTCGGGCTGTGCTTAAAAGTGCATGATGATGAGTCAGGCTGGGCAGAGGTTTTCAGTCATGTTCTGTCACCAACTCTTTCTTTTCTGCATTTCTTCTCTGCTTCCCACTGGTATTACAAGAATTCTTAACTGATTCCTAAGGGTGGGATTAATCAGGTGTTGGGAAAACGCTTGAAAGCTGTTTTCTGTTGTGAAAGAGTATAAAATCATGTAACATCATTTTCAAATACAAAGCTGTTGGTTTCTGTAAGACTTTTGATATAGGGGCAATCTGTTATTCATCTATTCATTTTTGTCAGAAGCAGGAGAAATGAAGAAAAATCCATGCTTAATGCATTTATTCATCTGTTAATTATGGCACTAATGAAATATGCCAGCGATGGGTATCTTTAATGCACCTTCAAAGGCTGATGCACGGCTGTGCACACAGAAACAGTGTGCTCACTGGAAATGGTTTGCAGGCCCCTTTTAAATCTTCTTTTGGAGGTAGCCTGTAAAAACATATGTCTATAGACGGCTCATTTCTGTAGCAACGCTTTGTGCCTGGTCATTTGGTCAAACCTGTAGCCGTCAGCACGGCAGTGCTAAGTGCTCAGGAAGCAGATGCAGGTTCTTTCAGTGCAGGAGTGCTTTGTGTTTTCACTTTAAAATGGAATTGGTGTCTTTCATGGCTATTGCATTAGCTGCCCGTTACACCTAAGTCTGCTACCAGTAGCAGTGGTGTGGAGCAAGCATGTTTTATAACTGTGCTCAGATCTCAAGCAGAACCATAATCCTGTGGGGCTTTGACAAAGATAGCTTCCCTGGAGTTTTTAAGATGTCTGTAAAGCCTCCTAAATACATTCTGAATGGTCATCCGATTACAGGGCAACAATTTGTAATCACTTAATTGTAGCTCTGGATTTGAAGAGACCACCTATTTTAGTCTAAATCCCTCAGTTTGGTTTGAGGAAGGGGAAATAATACTTGCTCCATCAAAAAATCCTTCCCAGGAGGGTCTCCCAAGGTGATACACAACAAAAGCTGTCAAATAGCAGATCTCAGTCCTCCTCCTCCTTGCTTTAAAGGGTACCTGAGAGCCGCCTAGATTCTGAGCCGAAGTGTGCAAGCTTGTCTCTGATTTTGGGCTTCCTCACCCAGTCTCCCAGTGTCAGAGGGTTGCATCGTGTGGGGTCTTCACTCACTGGAAGGTGTTCGCTCTCTACATCGGCTCCGTTCTGGGGGTGAATAGCTGATGTGCATAAAGCCTGTGCTGGTTCCAGGCCTCTTTTGAAATCTGTGATTTCAAAATCAGCATTGCAGTGGGTACTGGAGGTCCCCAAAGGCAAGTCAGAGGCTCACGATTAGATTTTGCAGCTGGCTGACATGTGGAGGATTGCAGCTGGGTGTGGTTTCACTGGTACAACCAGCCTGTGGCACACAGGAGGTTCCACTTGTACAAATCCTGTTACAGAACAGAGGCTGGGAATGTCTCAGTTTGCATGTTTATGTTATAACAAATCAAGCCTACTAGGTGGGGAGTAGCCTTTGAGAATAAACTGGCTGTTTTCTGTGGTGGTAACAAAATTCTTCACATTTTCAGGCAGTACCATATGCACATGCTATAAAACATATGCACTGTATAAATTGCAAGACATCTTTCTTCATAGCTAGATGTTTCCTTAGCTGCAGCGCTGCAAAACCCCCCAATGCTTTCTCCATTATTTGTCTTGCTGCTCAGAAGCAGTGAAATCCTTGTTTGAGTTCTGTACAGCTCATCTCACAAAAATTGCCTGGCTTCATGCTCACCTGTCATAATGCTCCACCTGGAGGGGTGCCTCCACCTGACTTATCACCAGTTCAGATGAGTATGACATTAAAAGTAATGTTAGGTTCTCTGCCTGCCAAAGCACAACTTGTCTATAAGTTGTTTTTTTTTTTTTTTTTTTTGCTGTCATGTAAAGACCCCAACATGAACAACGAAAATGAACTTGCTACCGGTGGTAGAAAGCAACTGTGAAAAATGCTTTCTAAGGCATAAGGATCAGAAAAAAAACTAAAGTGGTTGGTTTTCCTTTTACCCTGTAACATGCATTAACCTCAGATCTGTGACAATGAGAATTTTCAGATGAAAGCATGATTTCCTTTTGACTTTCATTTTTGAGGGAATTGCTGCCATCGTTGGGAGTCTTTCACAAGGTCAGAGGAATTACGACAGAATTCACTTTGACCCTAATATTTAATTTTACAAGACGCTAATCCTAGGGAAAATACTACAACTAAGAAACACTTATGTAAACTGTGTAATCTCTATAGATAAAAAGTTTTGGCATGTGTATGTATCTGTCTTCACTGAGCTTATAAAATGTAGAAAATTATGATTTTATGTATATATATAACCATTTACAACATCCATAATCAGGAAATAAGACCATATTCAATTCCAGTGGCTTGTGTGGTATAAAACAGTACTAAATCTTTGCTTTTGAAGCAGGGAACATCTTAGGAGGAAAACAAAATATTCCGAATATTGTAAACTTATAGCACAAAACTGCAAATGGCTGTTGTTTCCTCACAGAAAGCTAGTCAAAGCTATCAGTGCAATTATGGGATTGTTTATTCCTGTTCAAATAAATAATTGTATACTGACCTGAAACTTAGGTAAGTTCTCCTATTGTCACAGAACGTCAGCCTTTCAGATGTTTAACTAGAATACGTACAAGAGCAGTGCATGTTAAACCAAAAGGTAATGTAAATTAGTTTGCAATTTCTAATTTTGCTTGAAATGAGAAATCTGTGTTCTTAGTTCACTTTCAGATAGCAAATGGCTTTCAAGCAAATTTTAAGTTGTATTTTTAATACCCTTTGTTTGTCTTAAATAAAACCCAACAACAACAAAAAACAACAAAACCCTCTTCCTTACTGTATTAGATAATTCTCCCAAATATGCTCTTTAAACAAAAAATTAAGCATCTTTCACAGTATAGAAAATGAAGCCTTTATTTTTTTTTCCATTGTGACATTATTCTTTTGTCATTTTTTTGTATTTCCAGGATACATTTCAAATATCTTACAAGCAATGTGAGAAGTAAGTTTCTTTAAAACACCATTTAATCTAATGAAAAATATATTTTTTTTAAAAAAAGAGGTTTATGTATGTTCAAAATCTGGCCACATCTGTATTTGTAGCAATTCTCCCAAGGCAGCTGTGAGGAAATGTGGCACCTCGTTTGGTGTGCAACTGGTTTTGGAATGAGTAGCTGATCTGCATTTCTGCCACAGTTGCTAGCAAATGCCTTTAGGAATGTTTTTGCTTAGATTCGCTCTTGTATACAAAGGATTGAGTACAATTAAAGCCAACACAATTCTTGAAAAATGTTTTAAGTTCAGGCTATAACATAGTCTGTGAATAAGAGGAGTCTGAAATGTTTTAATCGATGTAAATTGTCATCATATAAGAGAAGCCAAAGGTGATAAATATGCTTTTGAAGCTTGCAGATTGCCCGCGGATTTCCTTGTTAGGGTTTGTTTTTTGTTTTAATTTTACTGAGCATTTTAAAATAATTGTGATCTCATCTAGAATCATAGAGTTTCATAATAAATGTTTTGAAACATGACTTTCAAAGGAAGCTGCTGTAACAGTATTAAGGGTTGGCAGTTCCCAGCTCCCTGAATCACATCATTTTTCTTCTGTTAGGAAGTTTCTGTGAAGTCTCTTTGGAAAACCTTCCCTGCCCTTCCCACAGCTGCCACACACAGGCACTTTGACCCCTGCTTTTCCCACCTTGGAGGTGGCGAAGGTTCCAGCCCTGCTGTACAGCCGAGCTAGGGTCAAGATTCCTGGGAAAAGGGACCTTTCTAAAGGCGCTAATCTTATGGATATTCTCAGGACTAGTGCATTTATTGGGCAAACAGGTACTGGGTAGCATCATCCTAATTTCCCCGCTTGGTGCAGGATTCTCTGCTGGCCTGGTGGAATTTCTCCTCTGGTCAGAGACTTTGTGAGAATTCAAGGTCTGCACCGACACAGGCTGTTCAGTGAGCAGACCCTCGTATTGGGTCTGGGGAGGCTTCAGTTGATTCTGCTTTCTTCCAGATCCTCTGTCATGTCCTTGTCCATCAAGGCTTCCAGGCAGCTCACCCCAGTTCATACCTGGTGTCTTAACAATGACAAGCAGCCATGTCCCCCAGGCTGCCTTCCAGGCACTCCTGGGACTGAGTTTCACGTGGAAATAGCAGGAGAGAAGGGAGTCGAACAGCTTGGACTGGGCAGCATTTACAGTCTGAGACAGCAATTCCTCTGAGTCAGCAATGTTTGGCATAGGGACTTCTGCAGCATCTTTATAGACTTGTGCAACGTTAAGTGGCTTTATGGAAATGTGACCTTGGAGCCACTGTGTTTAAAATACTGCTCTCTCTTCTCTTGGGCTTTAGGCTGAGGTTGCTGATCGGCTGGGTCTGATGCACTACATGGAAGCTCTGGCGCTGATCACAGTTGCTGAATACGTTGCACCGACCTCTGATGAGAACGTCACCGTGACAGACACGGAGTTCAGCAACGTGGCCGTCCGTCTGTACCTGCCCAGGAAGCCAGCTGGTGGACTGAGGAGGGCAGTGATCTACTTCCATGGTGGAGGATGGTGTGTAGGGCAGGCAGGTAAGCTCGATGGCCCAATTGCAACAGAGAGGATTGGAGGCTGGTATTTCACCAGCTTAAATGCAGCAGCTTAGGAGAGGGTGGTCATTGTCATGAGGAGGAGTACGAAGAACTGGTTCAGTGGTCTACTTCTGTCATGGTGTTTTATGTGCAGCTACTAGCATGGTTAGGGCGTATTAGTTGGAGAAAAGAGCAAAACTGAGTATCTTCAGGGGAAAACAAAACAAAACAAAACAAAAAAAACCCTCCTCTCCATGTAAGGATAAAAAAAGAAATGGAAATCAAATGGGGATGCAGTGACTAAAGGTCTTTAGTTCTCAGTAGCTTGATTTCCAGGAGCTTCCCCATGCCTCTTGGTCCAGGAAGGGCATGGGGTATTTATTGTTCCCTGGAATCTATTTTAGGGAGTTTTGACATATCAAAAGTCATCTATTACTTTAACTTTCATTCTCATGAATGTGCTTCTAGGAGGGCAAGCACGTTTCTTGTGCTTCAGTTACAATTGTGCTGTCAATATTCATCTTATGTTCGGTGTTCTTCCACATTAATTCCGACAGGGTTTTCTAAAATGTTTTAAAACATGTTTAAAACACGTAAAATGTTTTAATTGTGTGCTATGCTTTAGCTATTATCATTTTGTGGGAATGTTTCATGTTCCATCTCAAGCCCAGTCACGTTCTCCCCTAGAGCATATCCTCTGCTTCTCTTTGCTGTAGTTCAGTGCTGTACATAATGGACAAGTTATCATTGGCCACCACCCAAACTGGCACCAGAGCTATAGTAGATATGGCTGAAGTTCCCAACAACCAAGCCATAGCTCACTTGAGTTGTTGGGCTGCTTTTTTCTTGTGTTGTGTAGTGCTTGGAGGTTTAAATAATGTATTGTATATTTTTTCCATGCTTAATCCTATTGGATAGTGTTCAAGTGATGGCTGGATCTCTTGTCCAATTCATGCTTTGAGATAAACCCACATGTGCTGCAGTCACATTACGCTGCTGCAGAGTCACCTGAAAATTTCTGCCAAGAGGAACATGCAGCTGTATATGTATTTGTTCTTAAATGCACTGAAATATATTTTAAGAGAGTAATTTCATTTCAGGCATGAAATCCTATGACCTTCTGTCGAGATGGACTTCAATCCAGTTAGATGCTGTGGTCGTATCCGTCGAGTAAGAGATTCTCCTTCTAGATCAAATGAGGGTTTGGAAAAAGTTAATCTATTTCATTTTAATTTTGCAATGGATTTTATTTTGATAATGTGCTTTCCTTCTAGTTTTAAGTATTTGTAAACAAAAGCTGTCATGGTTGAAGTGGTGAATTGTGATTGGTATTTATTTTGGGCATTGCTTTTTGATGGTGGGTGGGTAATAAATCCTGTCTCCAGGATAGACAGATAATTCCCCTTGCTGTAGGCACAGACAAATAGAAACCATTCTCTAGCTAGGACAGATGCTAGCTGTCCTTTCTGTTTTTATTAACAGCAGGAAGTAACATCTGCAGTGTTTGATCTCCTTGCTCTTTAGTATAAACAGTAATACTAAAATCATCTGCTTGGTATTCACCAGTAACTTTTAAAAGGGGGTTTTAATTTTAGATCATTCTCAAATAAATGATATCAGATAGCTATTGTGTTGCTGGGCACACCACCTGAGCAACATCTCTGTTGATTACAGCTGCGTGCAAAGAGAAAAATAGTGCTGGTAATTCAAGGTATCTTTCTTGAATTGCTTTTGTTGCTGCAGATTTCCTGCTGCACTAGTAAATAGGCTTGTCCTGCTAGATCCTGTTGTTGCTGTCATAATTACATTGTCTATTTTTTTTTTAAAAAAAGGGTTAATGAGCACTCCATTTACCTGTTAAAGCTGGTTTATGCTCCAGCTCCAGTTTTGATAGGAACCAAATCATTCAGCTGAGGAATTATTCCTTCCCTAAACCCCAGCATATATTGGTAACATTTTAAATAAAAAGTGAAGGGCTGTGGGACTGTGCTTCAAAGAAGGGGTGTGGAGAGAACAGCAGCCATTGCTTTACGGAGAAGTCCTGTCTGGCGGACTGAGGAAGGTGCCCGCAGTTACTTTCTGGCACCCCTAGGTGCAACAGGGCAGGCAGCAGGAGCACGGTGGTGCCCACAGCAGGTCATGGCCAGCAGCCTGTCCCCAGCCAAGGATTAGAATCTGTAGAGTATTTTTGCTGTTTCGGTTGGAAAAGAATGGAGATGGCTGTATGGGAGGAATCTGCTTGATGCAGACATTTTTTTTATGTAAGACCCTGGAGCAGGTCCAAATCCAGTATTGTTGATGTTATTGAATGATACTGAAAGTTATTGGACATTGTTGCTGAGGTCCTGGGGAATATTTGTTGTAAGGAGAAGAGTTTTTAGACTTAGAGGTCTGCTTAGATATTTAGCGAAGCGTAAGGAGAAAAAGGCAGATTGTTGTTGTTTTTATTAGATGCAGTATTTTAAGGAGTAAACTGTAGGATAAAAATATCCTAGATATTTTAGACAGAAAACACAACTCCCTCCACAAATCCATGTGGGTATTTCATGGAAATCAATAACAACATAAAATGCTTTCCCCAAGTATCTCCAGTATTCATAGAAGCAGAATGATTTGGGTTGGAAGGGACCTTAAAGATCATTTAATTCCAACCCTGCCATGGGCAGGGACACCTCCAGGCTTCTCCAAGCCCCATCCAGCCTGGCCTTGAGCCCCTCAATGAATGGGGCATCCACAGCTTCTCTGGGCAACATGTTCCAGTGCCTCACCACCCTTGTAGTAAATAATTTCTTCCTAATACCTAATCTATATCTACCCTCTTTTAGTTTAAAACCATTATCCCTTGTCCTAACACAACACTCCCTGACAGAGTCCCTCTCTAGCTTTCTTGTAGTCCCCGTTAAGGTATTGGAAGACTGCTATTGAATAACACATTTCTGCTTGTCTCAACAGTTACAGGTTGGCACCTAAATACCATTTTCCAGTTCAATTTGAAGATGTGTATTCAGTAGCAAAGTTCTTCCTCCAAAGCAGTGTGCTCTCCCAGTATGGGGTAGACCCAAAGAGGGTCTGTGTTGCAGGAGACAGTGCAGGTGGCAACTTAGCTGCAGCTGTGGCACAAAAGGTAAATGTCTTGTTTTCTAGCTCAAAACATTTTATTTTATTTTTTTTGTAATTTCATAACTAGTTAGAAAAGGCAGAAAACAAAACAAAACAAATGAATGAACAAAAAACCCAAACCACCAACCAGCTCTGCTTATAACAAGTGGACCTCCCAAATATCTTTCGTGGTTGGTGTAAATGGGTTGCCATGCAGCCTGGAGGACAGTGAGGTTTTTGAGTTTCCTATTAAGCAAATTTACTTTATTCATTTAATGGCATCAAACCATCCTTAAGTAAATTTTAACTGGCTTAGGTTTATTGTTTGGACAGGGAATTTGAGAAATTTGACTCCTAGAGCTAAATAATAGCAGGGGTGAAAAAAAAGACAATGTTAGTGTCATTTGATCAGTTTCAGTGCCTATTGCACTTCTCATTCAAATTTACTTAAGTCGGTATGATATTGTTATTCTTGAAGTTGTTCAGATTGTAATGAATCTTGCCTGGACAGGTTATGAATTGTGTGAAATGGTTAAATGAGCTTTAGAAATCTGCAACTTTTAAGCTATAGGAATAGGATTTTTCTATAGTTACAGAAAATTTAGAAAAAGTGTGATACTTAGGAAAGTATCAATATTTCTGAAAGTCTCAATGCTTCAAAAATAATGTTAAACCTTGTCCTTCAGTATAAGAAATGAGATGAAATTAAATTTAATATTTGCGATTTTTTTATGCAACATTCTTCTTTAGGTGATCTGCCTATGAATTTAGATTTTCTTTTAAATTTATCCTGTTTTAACTGGCAATCTTATTTTTCTTACATTGTAAAATGTGTGCCTTAATTCTCTACCTTGAAGGTCTTATGTCAGTGACAGAATCAACTCTTTTTAACTGACTTTGTGTAAATATTATTATATTATTTTTACAGCTGCTAGAGGACTCTGAAGTCACAACTAGACTTAGAGCACAAGTTTTGCTTTATCCTGCTCTTCAAACCCTTGACCTGAATTTGCCATCTTACCAAGAAAATGAAAATGGCCTGATTTTACCCAAATCACTTATGGTCAGGTTCTGGAGTGAATATTTTACTTCTGATTCCTCTCTCAGGGAAGCAATGGCCTCCAACAGGCATGTCCCAGCTGAATCAGGCCATTTGTTTCAGTTTGTAAACTGGAGTAATTTGCTACCAGAAGAGATGAAGAAAGATTACGTTTACACCAGTCCTGTTTTTGGAAGCTCCAAGATTGCAAAACAGTACCCCGGGTTTCTGGATGTGAGAGCGGCCCCGCTGCTGGCCGAAGACGCCAGGTTACGTGGGCTGCCCCCTACCTACGTCCTCACATGCGAGTACGATGTCTTACGGGATGATGGAGTCATGTATGTCAGTCGCCTCAGGGCAGCAGGAGTTCGAGTCACGCATGATCACGCCAAGGACGCTTTCCATGGGGCTCTGATGTTTGTCTCAAGTCCAACTAGTTTACCTGTAGGGAACAGGTTGAGAAACAGATACATTGAGTGGTTAAATGAAAATCTATAACTTGAGAAGGGTTCAGTATGCCTGGCTCATCACAGGTGAAACTGAGATGTGTAGCAAAATGGAGACGATGTGAGTTTTGGGGTGTGATTGCCATATTCATTTTGTTGCCCTGCAGTGTCTGCATTAAAGCGTTTCTCATCATCTCTGGCAGGAAAATTAGTTTGATTCATCCTACGTGTTCTTTCAGTGTTTTCTTCTGAGCTTAAAACGAAGTGACTGCCCTGGGATTTCTCTCCTGGCCAAGGCCAAAGGGCTGTTGTGCCTGACCCTGTCTCTGCACAACTGCCTGGGCTTGAGGAACCCCCGGCTGAGCTCCTCTGCTTACACTGCAGGCTTGGCTGGTGCAGAGCGTCGGGCTTGAGGTTGGTTTTCTCATTGCTTCCAATCGCAATGTCGTGGCAATAGGCTTGTGCAAATGTGCAGCGTAGCCATTTGCACACAAAAGGCCATCAGAGGCCACTTGTTTCCTGCCCCCTCGTCCATGGGGCGTGCTGTTGGCAGATGGTGCGAGCAGAGGTGCGGAGACCAGATCTCATGAAACAAAAGGCAGTTTGCTTGTGAAACCCTGTCCACTGCACGTGTCTGGTGTTTGTGCAGTTGTCTGTGCAGCACAGTTCATGGTAAGCACTAGAGGACTGACGAGGATAGCTGTGATAGTGTGCAAACATTAAAAATGTGCATCAGTCTTACTCAGTAATTACCTTCATTAAGCTCTGTACTAGAAGGAAATAGTGTAACAGAACAGCACTGGGTGCCCATCAGATAAAGAAAGACTGCAAAGGTCCTAGCCTTAAGGTAACACTGCTGTATAATTATGTTCTACTTACTAAACAAGGCTAATTAGAACACATAATACTTAAAGCTGTTTAGTAATTTTTGCATATGAATTTTTAAAAATGAAATTAACTTAGCAGTATTGTAGGCTCGAAGAAATACAATTTAGTTCTGTCTTGAACAAATACCCTCCATAGAAATGTGTTCTGTATTAAACATAAGTACGAAAAGTTGTGAATGATGAGTGCACACATTGATTAGCTATTGATTGTAGGTTGATCACAAGATACCAAATAATACTTCTAGCACCCCATTTCGTCTTTTGCGTAAAAGATATTGAATCTGCAAGAATACTGTTTTTTGTTTGTTTGTTTCCAACTGCGTATGCAGCCTGTTTAGATGGAATTGTCAGATCGCTGTATTTTTTCATCTTTATTATGTTGAATATAAAAATTAAACTTTTCTGATTGCAATGTACTTCTCATCACTCATGTATTCCTTTTATTGGAAAAGAATAACAAACTTCCTTTAGTATACACAGTAAGGTAGGGTATTTCCAGCACTGCAAATGTCAGTATGATGAAACAAGTTGGCTTTTATTCAGGTAGGTGATCCTTTCTCTGAGTCTTGCTGTTTATTCTTAGTGTTTTGTTCTTTCTTCCATATAAGCAGCAAAAAAGGACTGGCTTAAGACAACATTTAGAGAGGGAAGTTACTTCCTTTGCATCAGAGGGGGATGTGCCCAAGCCCAGGGTGTGGAAGCAGGCATCCGTCCCCACCTTATGGTGCTGTTGCTGCATTTTGGCTGTTTTTTCCTTTTCCATGGGCACCGCTGTGCTGGGCGCCTGGAGCCCTGTGCTGCACAGGGGGATTCCGAGCGAGGGGCCGGGTGCCCAAGGCCTGCTGCCCCCATCCCGAGCCTTGCGGGGCGGCTCGGGCGCAGGGCGGCCTGTTGGGAGCTGCCGGAGGAGCTGTGGCTGCGGAGCCTTGCCTCCGCTCAGTTTCTTTGGGCAGTGCTCACGAGAGGAGAGACGTAGGGAAGCGATCAGCAGGAGAGGCAGGTTGGCTGTCTGCAGGTGGTTATCACTGAGAAGGGAACGTGGGGAGGTGGTGGAGAAGGGGGAGTTGTGCCTTTATGCAGTGCGGTTAAACGTGGGGAGTGGGAATCTGCAGGCATCAAGGAGATAAAGCAGTAACGGTGTTGGCAAGGTGGAGAGTGAGACCTCTAGAAATGATCGTTCTTACCTTTGGGAAGGCTTTGTGCCTGCAAGGTAGGAGAAAACCTTGTTCTAAGCAAGAGGGCTAGCAGTGCCACCAAACTTAGCGTGGATGCTTTGGTTGGAATGTGCTGGGAGCAAGGAGCGAGGCTCTAAGGGCTGAGGGCTGACCACGGCGCTGGGCTGGCCTGCTCTGGATCCCACCGACAGGGGCGAGCCTCGCGCTGGCCGCAATGCCAGCAGAGGACAGAGTGTGTGCGTACCATGGCCATGCGGCACCCTGCGGGCAGGGAGCTGCCCCGGCTGCGTATCCGAGCTGCTGGATGCTGCTCAGGACACAGCTACTTTGGCAAAAACTGCTGCAGAGACACGTTTTAATCCAGGTATGCCTTATTGGGAAGCCTACTGGAAGCCAATGTGACTACAGAGGCCGATATGGTTAGCCCCTGTGCCTAACAGCTTTGTGAAGTCTATGGCCTCAGGATAATCAGGGTTAGGGAACTGTGCTCAGAAACAGAACAAATCTATACAGTGTTCACGGATGCATTAAACTGGGACAGACATGGAAAAACAGTGACATTAAGAATAAAACAGTGATATTACGCATATTTTCTCTGTTTAACAATTTTTGAAATGTATTTTTCTTTCCTGTACCTTTTTCATGGTCATAACACTGAGGAATAAAGCTATGAAAAATGAATACCCCCCGTGCAACAAATCAGGGGTATTCACAGCCAGAAGGGTGGAGCTGTTTGTAGTCAGAGGCGGTGGCTTTCGCATTCCTGGTCCTGAAACCGGTGGTCACCCGTATACGAAGAGTGCTCATCCTCCCTGAAAATTGCTTTAGCACGGAGCAGTTGTGCGTGACTCTATTTGCAAACGCACCCAAGTTCGACTGTTTGCACATGCAAATCCTGGCAGCAGTAAGTGCATGTACATTTCTCGAAGTTTGTCTTTATTGTTCTATTTCTTTGGAGTTGTGCTGCCACATAAAAGAAGAAACACTTCATTCATTCAGACACTTTTCAGTGCAGCAGCAGTTGCCTGAATGTGCAAAATATTCAGAAGCTGGTAAGTGAGAAGCAAATACTATTTATCAACCACTTGGGAAATTTTAAAGCAGTTTTTTAATGCTTAAGTACTAGCTGACTTACTGGACTTGTCTTCGGAGAAAAGCTAGAATACATTTTTCTATCCCAGATACTTATCGGGTTAGTAGTTGCTAACCTGAAAAGGCATCCCAAAGAAAAGGAGACAAGAAAAAAGAAGGTAGGATTTTAATTAGCCAAATAATGTTTTTCTCCCTCTTGAAAATCATAGTGATATTCAGTCTCTTTCACTGTGTTTATCAAGATCTTGCATTTAACTTCTCTGGGATTTCCTTTTTTTTTTTTTTTTTTTTTTTTTGGATTTATTCACAAGGCCTTCCATTACATACAGTTGTCATTTATGCTTAATCAAAAAGAAATAGTTATGCATATGATACGTATAGGTGATATGTTACACATACGTACCATATGGTACAGAGGAGGGGGAAGGTTCTAGTTTGAATCTCCCATGCAGCAGCTGAGGGCAGCAGGTGCCCCTTCCTCCCCTTCATGGACAGGGGTCAGCAAGAAGGGCTTTGTGGCTTGGAGGGAGCCAAAGAAAGCTGTGTTAGACTTTTCGAGGCATACTTTGTTAATAAAGATCTGTTCCTTCAGGGAACAAAATTTAATTGAATAATTGAGGCAATTTCATGTCTTTCCTCATTTTCACACCCTGGATATAATTAGTACAATTCCAAATAACAGATGGCAAAGTGCTAAGGGGAGCTGTTGCTTACGAGATGTGCATTATGGAAGCACTTTATGCAAATAACATTCTACACACAGTCATAACACTGCGGGTTTGCTCATGTGTTCCTGTCGTAAAAGCAGAATTGCATGCAGATCATCCACGGGAGTGGATTCATTTGGGTTTTATCAGCTTATTGCACTTGCTGCGTGTCTGCCCGCAGCAATTGTAGAGCAGATCCGTGCCCGCCATCCCCGGGGTGCTGTCTGGGGCCAGCAGCCGCAGGAGCCGGCCGGTGGTCTCGCTGCTGGGGTCAGCCTGGAGCGCTCGGCCCTCCTCTCGCTGTGCCCTTAGCACAAGCACGCTGTCATCCGCCTGCACTCCGTGCCTCCCTCAGGTGTTAGCGGCTTGCTGCTGCTTCCTAGGCCTGGCACCTGCCTGCACTCCAGCGTTGTGACCAAGCTACTTTCAGGAGCTGGAGAGCACTTGTCCATTGTGTGTTCAAGCCAATGGTGAAAAAAAATGTACCTTCTGGTTCACAGAAATGGCTTCAGAAGGCTCCTGCAGTATAATGCTCTCTGTGCTTGGGTTAATTAGTCAGCTATCAAATATACTACACTATGAAAATGGTTACAGGCTTTGGCCAAACACTGCAGCAGGCTGGCTCTCCTGCTGTAACTCCTGACGTTTTTATACCTGAACATGCAGCCAGATACAACAGCTCACCTCTTTGAACAGTGTCTTTACCAAAGCCTCAGTGCTGCAGAAGGGGCACGGGCTCTGCGGGTGCTGCGGTGCCGGGGCTGGCCTTCAGCAGAGCCCAAGGCCTGGAGGTTTTCCAGTGGAGAGCTGACAAATGCACCTCTGAGTTATGTGCAAAGGGTCGGGCTTGGGGACTGAAGCAGAGGAGAAATGAGTCGCATTTGTCCTGAGACTTTGGTAAACCCAGAGCTGCTGGGCTAATGCAAATAAGTGACAAATAAACAGAAGTAAACACCTTATCCTACCAGTTCTTTGCACACAGGTAGGAGCAGTGCTAGGCTGCTACACTTTACAGGCTCTGCCCAGTGCTGTGTGGGCTGGCGTGCGGCAGAAACACGCATTGCTGGCCCTGCACTTGTTATCACAAAGCTCTCTTCTGTGGCTTCCTAGTAGCCAGAGCAAGGCATAAATTTATTGCCCCCAGTATTAATTTATAACTTGAAAGAAAATTCCCTGCCCTGTTTTCCTCCCTGGGACAAATCCTGAGCAGGGATGAGCATCTCCTGTTTAAAAGCCTCTGCAGGAGAGGCACCTTATTTCACTCAAGGTCAGCATTAATGGCGCGTTCCAGTGAGTCAAATGCAAATTCATCATCATAAACCATTAAATATGCATGGCTCGTTTGATAGGCCTCAGTCTTAATATAAGTCGGCTAATGGGTATTTAATGACAACAAATGTGCCTGACTTTCTTCTTTAAGGCGTCCAGGATGCTAAAGAATCCAGTGAATTTAAAGCATAGCATTAACTTACAGCCCGAGTCTGCCCTCATCTCTGACTAAATGCCCATCAATTTCTGAAGACTTGCTTCAGAGTGACTGGGAGCTGTAGGATTAAAGCTCTGGAAGCAACATTACAGCAGCTTGCCTGAGAAACACCACATACATCTGTATAACTAGGGGTGGATTGCTTTTTGACCTGGTGGTGATTGCAGCGGGTTGTTTCTCAGTGAAAAGGTTTGTACCAAGGACGCTCGTTGGGCGACCAGCCGACTGCTGCAAGAGGCGCTGGGAATGAGGGCTCCTAGCTGAGGGACGCGTGTCCCACATGCCAGGTCAGCGAGTTTTGTGTCCAGGCCTGGGCCCACTGCTGCCGGCTCCCCGCGGGACACCGTGGTGCGCGTTCGCTGGGCTGCAAGAGCACTTCGAGATTGCTTGTGCTTGCTCCTTGCACCTCTCGGCTGCTCTCACCCCAAATAATCCCTCTCCTCCCTTCCAGGCCTGGATCTCTTCTAGAAGGTTAGAGCGGTTACTTACTGGTTGCCTGAGTATTTAGAGGTACCAGACTTGTGGCAACATTGTGAAATTAAAGTCTTTTTATCACCCATGTTGGAAACCTTATCAAAGAAGCACAGGTCTGTCTGGGTGCCCTAGAAGCACACCACGTGCACATCTGGTATTCTGGCCATCTGATGCTATTTTCACCGTAAACACTTTCATTGAATACTCTGTTCAGTTGTTTCATGCATGCAAAGGTTTTTTAGCAGAACAAGAATATACCACAGCTTGCAGTGGAATGCTGGATGAAAATGTTTATTATAGAAGTTGTCTCGATATTCTGAAGAGCTCTAAATCTGTTGCAACCAAGGTGTCAGTAGAGGTGGAGACAGAGCTACAAGGGAAAAGTTAAGATGTATCACTGTATAAAACCCAGGTGTTTTTCTTTAGCACAATGCTTAATTTGATTAAATTGTCTGAATTGGCTGGCTAGCTGTAGAGCCCCATTGAGCTGTTGCACCTGCTGCATTGATCTCAAAAGGCAGAAGCCCTGCTGGTTCTGCTGCTCTCTGGGATGCTGAAGTTGATCAGGAGGCCAGATGCCGGGATTTCCCCTCCCGAAGCCTCCGCGAGGCTCCCAGCACGTTGCGAGCAGCCGTGTGCCTACCACGTCTGGGGAGGCAGGCGCTCTCCTCGCCTTCACTGGGAACTGCGGCATGTGAGGGGCTCGCACGAGGCCGGCCCGCTGGAGCAAGGCCTGGGGACTTTGGCTCCTGACCCCCGGTCCAGGATGAGCCCAAGCCAGGATTGTGTTGGCCAAAACCACGTTAGTGGCTCGGGCCTCCCGCAGGTGCTCCCGGCGCTGCACAGCCCCTGTGGCAGCTCTGCCTCAGCTGTGGGCAGCTCCGAGGGGGCCTGTGAAGAGGAAGTGCTCGGCTGTTCCTCTCAGCTCCGTGCAGATTTGTAGCGCCTTCCTCCCGCTGAAGCTGCCCCTGGGCGCTGCTTAGCCAAACAAAATGCTCCTTCGCTGTGACTCATTAATGACTGAATCATATGCAAACGAGGTTAGAGCAGCTATGCTGTGCTGCGCTCCGGTGATCCAAAAGATCCAAGGCATGGTCAGCGCATGCTTGTCAGGACGCGGGGATCAGCCCTCGGCATGGTAAGCTGCGCGCCGTGCCCTCAGCTGCTGCGCTCCTGCGGCCAGACCGCTTCTGAGGGAGATCTTGCGCTGCCTCACCCTTACTGCTTGGAAGTCGGCTGGCCCGTCTTTAACAGCCACCTACATCACTGTGTCGGTCAATACACTGACTTTCTAATTGCTTGTGTTTAAAATGCTGATGGCTGTGCAGTCATTTCTGTAACTAAGCTGGTGCTGAAGTCTGGGGCTCCTTTGCAGGGCTCTGATGAGCCAGGGCTGGGTGTGAGGCTGCTGGTGAGCTTGTGGGACCCCAGGGAGCGTTCGTGGCTGTAGGGGTTCTGCTTCTGGGGGGACACCGTGCAAGTGCAGGCTTTTGCTGCTCGTAGCTTTATGAAGTTTTCTGTGTGCTGTACTTATTCTAAAGGCAGACGACAAGACCTGTGGTTTCAGAGTTACTCTAGGCACCAGAACAACTTTGCAAAGTCTTATTCTATGCAGATCATGCCATTATCCTATCTTAAACAGATTTTGCAGCGATCACACTGATGCTAGTTCAGAGCTGAAACTTAGCTTGATTTCAGCTCTGTATTTTTTCTAACATTTTGTTTTCCCCTGCCTTCTAATTGTTCTGCTAATGTTTTAACAGAAGGCTCTTGCTAAAGCATATCATCCTCTTGTAACGCCGCTGCAGGTGAGTATGTGTGCATTGACCTGAGGAGGAAGGGTAATGAGCACCTGTGATTCTGCTCTGCTTCTTTGAAATGAGAGCATTCATTTAGCCAACCTTAGGAAAGAAGCAAATTTTTTCCTCAAGCAAACTGACACGTGGTGCAGCTTCCTAGGAATCTATGCTCCTTCTTACTCACTGACTGTGATACTTCCAAGCAAAAAGGCAAAGCTTTTTGTCAGGGGTGCGGCAGCAGAGCGGGGGCTCGGGGCTCGGCTGCACCCCATTGCGTGCTGCGGGAAGGGACGCGGGGCACTTCGCCACATGCTGGGCACAGCACCTGAGTTACCCGGGATTTTGTTTTCTTCGTGGAGGGTTTTAGCAGAAGTTATTAACTGTGATTGAATAAATCATACATAGTGTTTTCCCATCAAAAATAACTTAAGAATTTTGCTTTGAAAGAGTTTTATTCTGGACTTCACTGTATTGTCCTGTTAACCACAGTAGCTTTCATATCAATTATTACTCACCAGTTGTAGTTTAACTATCCATTCTTGAAAGGGCTTTTTGTAGAAAGATATGAGAAAAGAGTTGTAAAGCCCCAGGAGCAGAAACACCCTCTTTCCACAGGGATGGCTCAGATCTCCTGTCGCAATGCAGGGGACATGTGCTTCGCCTGCATGTCTTCCGTGCCATTCTGGTGCCGAGTTACCAACCAAAACCTATAAAGTACATAATGAATGGCTCAATTGATCTAATAAACAGTCCTCCAAATTCTGAGAAATATTGTCAGATACCTGTACTTAGCCATGCTGCTGCCAATGAGCTCATTCTTTATTCTTCTGGAAAGTGGACTTCTGCTTAGTGATAAGAGAGGAGGCCACGGGTCGGAAGTTGAGTAAGAGGGAGGCAGATGACTTCCAGCAAGGGCTGTGATGAGCTGCTGGCTGGTGAGCCTCACCAGCCTCTGCTCCTGCTTGAGCCCGGCCAGGCTGTTGTGCTGCAGCAGGTGCCTCCACGTTATGTTCTAACCTCAGTATCCTCGCACAGTTTGTTTGCTCACACAAACTGTAAGGAAGCAGTGCACTATATTCACCTATTACAGCAACAATATAAAAATGGCAATGCAATGTTTTTTTTTTTTACTGATTTTTTTTTTTTTTGATTTTCCAGGCTGTGAATGAGACAGATGGCTGTGAGATCAGCAAAGCCCTAGAGAAGTATTATCTTTCCACCATGTATAGCCTTGAGTTCATTTTAGGCTTCATTGGAAACAGTATTGTGGTGCTTGGCTATATTTTTTGCATGAAAGACTGGAGAAGTGGCAACATCTACTTGTTTAATTTATCGTTATCAGATTTATTGTTTCTGTGCACGTTACCAATACTTGTGAGCGGCTACTCCAGAGGCTACTGGGTAGAGTCAAACACGTTGTGCTATAGCAACAGGTTCCTGTTGCATGCAAACCTGTACACCAGCATCCTTTTCCTTACTGTTGTCAGTATTGACAGGTACCTGCTCATAAAATATCCTTTCAGAGAACATATTCTACAGAAGAAGAAAACAGCCTTTATTGTGTGTATCGCCGTATGGATCTTGGTGATATTGGAACTGTTGCCATTGATGGTTTTCCTGGAGACTGAAAAGTCTACCAATCATTACAAATGTCTAGATTATGCAAGTTCTGGAGACCCTGGAAAAAGCCTTATCTATAGTATGTTTCTGACTATCTTTGGGTTCCTTATCCCTCTTTCTATTATGTGCTTTTTCTATGTGAAGATGTTTCTTTTTCTTAAAAACTGGAGAGAGCAAATCAGTTCTTTCTTGACACTTGAAAAACCCCTTACTTTAGTCATTCTCGCACTGGCCACCTTTTCGTTGCTTTTCTCTCCCTATCACATAATGCGCAATGTCCGACTTGCTTCCCGAATACCAGCCTTGAATATGTCTGCATGCACACAGAACATCATCAAGGACATTTACATCATCACAAGACCCATTGCATTTTTAAATAGTGCCATTAATCCTGTTTTTTATTTCTTAATGGGTGACCACTTTAGAGAGATGCTGATGGCAAAAATAATGCAGCTCTTGACAAGGTTCACAACCCCCAGCAAATGAACTAATAAGGAGAACTCTCACACTGGGAGACAGGGGAGGAAAACTGGGAGAATTTTCACCAATGTACAGTGCAATTTCTGTAGATAGCTTTATTTAGACTATAGAATATGCACAAGCTGATTGTGTTTCCCTAAATGCACTTGTTACCTTAGCGTACAGGAAACCTCCTGCTACTAATTTAATTTCAGCAGGACAGAAGTAATGTCAGTGACAACAGACAGCAGGACACCGTACTCTCATAACAGGGTACTCCGTGGTCCATTAATATTCCAAATAAAATACAATTGTGGCATTTCTTAGAGGAAAAAATTGTTCTATTACAGCTTCTTTGTGACCCATAAGTTGATGCTGAACAGGACCTAGACTTGGATAAAATGTCCTGGGAGCGTTGATTTTGGCTCAACTCTGTCTGGGGCTCAGTGTTGAGTTTTCTTTGCATAAGTGATTTCCTTGCCCCCTTTGCAAACTCTGCAGGAGTTTTACTTTTCTGAATAAAAAGCTGAGCCACTTTACGTTTCTGGTTGGTTTGGGCTGGCATCTAGGATGTGGCAAGAAAGGAGGATATGCAAACAGCTAGGTGGAGTTTTTGTTGGTGTTGCCAGCAGGGAGGTGGTGACCAGGTTGCTATTTCCATTTGTGACGATGGCAAGGAGTGCAGAGCCATCAGATTTGGCTGCTGGACTTCGAGGCATTTCACAGAAGCGCTGAGGCTGCGATGATGTGTGTGCACGCAGGCAGGTTCCTTCACACTGCCAGCAGTGACTGCCAAAACGCCAACGGTGGCTTGTGTCGAGGTCCCAGCGATGCACAAAGGCAATTCTTAGTTAAGATGTAAAACAATACATTTTCTTATTTTTGCTTCTTCAAGCTGAATCTGGCTTTAAAATCGAAGTAATGATTTACTTAACTTCAATGTAATTATCTCTATGTGAGAGCAGAACGTACAGCTCGGAGCAGCGCTTGGAACTCACGCTTAGGACTCCGTTAACTGTTCCAGTAATGAAATCGGAGCTGATGAGGAGCCAGTTCTCTGCCTGGTATCCCTGCAAAATCATTGCAGTGGGGAAGAATAAAAGCAGTAGAAGCTTGCTCTGCAGTGACTGGCCTGATTTCAGATATAAGGGGTGAAAAGACCTATGAAGTGGTCAGAGCATGGGATGTTTGCTTGTGTGAATACAGCTGCTCTTGTCTGGGCAGGGCTTGGGGGGAGGCAGAGCAAATGCTAAAAGTATTACAGGAAATCTACCAGAGAGAAAACAGATACTGAAAAGACTGATGCAATCAAAGTGTAAAAATACCCAACAACATGTGAAATGAATGACAAATGGAAAAAAAAAAAAAAGAGAAGTGAAGAATGTGTTTTATGCAGTTTTTGCACATGAAGAGAAAATGTGCTTGTGGACTCTGTCGCTGTGCCGGATCTGTGCTGGTGGCATCACGGATTTGCCATTTTGGTAACTTCCACTCTTTCTTCACGAGAGGGACACGGCATGGACCCATCACAGCAGTACCGGCAGCGAGGGAAGGGCCTGGCATGGGCACAGGACGCGGGCAGCCCCCTCCTGCCAGCATGGCCTGGGGTGCCGGCGGTGCTGCCACCCCTGCGGGAGCAAAGGGAGGACCCCCAGCCATCATTGTATTAGAGACAACTTCATTTCTGGCTTCCAGTGTGTCGGCTGTGTGCATATGTTTCATTGATAACTGCCTGATAATAAACTCTGCACCCTGTTCAAAAACATTAGCCTTCTTTGTGCTATTGCTGTTGATGTCCATTAGCCTATTATATCTGCGATTTCCCTGTTCAGCTAAATGGGGGGTGGAAGATCTGGGGCTGGACACCCAACTGTCAGCAGGAGCCCAGGGGTGCTGCAGGCCCCGCCGGGTCCAGCTGAACGTGGTGGGTGCTTTGCTGGGGTCGGCCTCACCCTGCGCCCGTTCCCTGCAGCGTCCCCATCCCTGCCCAGGAGACGGCCTGCCCCGGGAAGCAGCGCCTAGCTGTCAGCTCCCACCTTGTTCCTGTCGTTTGCCCTGGAACCCAGGTGTGTGGCAAGTTGTTAACTTGGGTTTTGACTAGATGGAAATGAGCATAAATTGTTCTTTTCTTTGTTTGTTTGCCATGCAACGAATCTGCATACACAGATCTCTAAATTGCTCTGTCAGTGGTGGAAAAAAGATCCATCATGTGTTATGACACCATGGCCCAGGATAGATACGGCTGCACTTGGATTTCAGTTATAAATATTTCCTGTTTATTTTTTTTAAGGACAATTTTACATACCACTAAGTAGTAATTATTTAGCTGAGGGTGCCATTATAAAGCCCCAGCCCGGAACAAAGGAAGCTATGACCAGAACATCCATGATTGGAAGTATTCAATTTTTAGGGTCAAATGGATTGATGAAGAATTTTTTTCTGGGGAAAAGAACTCATAACGGTGCCCATTAGGCTGCAACACCTCTCGGAGAATCACCTTTGACTTGTGTAGCTGCAGGAGGTGGGTGACCTGAGGGCTGGGTGCTGGCTCCAAGCAGCCCAGCTGGCAGCAATGGAGCTCCCAGGCAGCCTGTGTGTTGTGACTGGCACCCCAAAACTTCTGAAAATCAGGGTTATACATTTCAATTCTTTTGAAAACTGCCTTTCCTAGCACTACTTATGGTACAGGTTTGTAATGTTCACAGATCCAGGCTGTACGTAAAACTGGCATCTTCTGAGATTTCTCAGGACAGGTATTTCCTATTGCCCTTTTTTTTTTTTTTTTTTTTTTGACAAAAAACAACTAGCTTTGGTGCAATACCAGAAAACATTTTCCACCTAATAATGTAAAATTATGCTATAATAGGAGATAGCCTAAACCAGCCTCCTGCTCAAGGCAGACTGGTGAGGTCAGACTAGCATATCGACAGTAACGATGAGTGGCAAGTCTCACTTCACTGCAAGTGAAGAATTAGGCATAAAAACATATAGCCAAACAAGCAAACAAACAAAATGTTATTTGTACAACTAAGTTTTAGAATTGTTTTGTTTAGAATGAAAGTGAACAATGAATTATTAATCTTGAGCAGAACAGACTGTTCTTTCTAGAAGGAAAATTTAGCAGAGAACATTTGTGCTATGCACATCGCTAATGTTAGACAACACGGGTGAGAAGGGATGGCAATAATTGTGTTAAACTGCGGATCTAAAGGAAAGCTCACGTAGCGCGGGGAACGAACCTCTTGCAGGCTTGCCCCGTCTCGGAGCACCATGCTGACTGGGACCAGAGCAGGCTGCGGGACGCAGGCTGGGCTCCAGCACCCACCACCTGGTCCGCTCAGCTCCTTCCCAGCGAGCGAGATCTTTGTGCTCTCCTGTGGCTGGAAACAGCATTGCAGGAGGCTTGACTGGACTTAGAGCAAAAGCAAAGAGGGAAAAAAGTTCAATATTCTCACAAATATATTGCTGAAGTCTGTGCAACAGAACACAAATGAAGAAAAATAATTTTTATGATTGAATGCAGTCACTTCGATGTGGTTAATGCACTTATTTGATACTGCTGTAGTTCCCCACTTCCGGATTTGCTCCTCCAATTATGAACCTTTGTTAAATTAGGAAAATGGTATTTCTCCTTTAAGACACCAATAAGGTTTCAAGGATGCACCTTACCTCTGGATCTTTTCTGCCTGCAGCTCCAGAGCAGGTCCCACAGGTCTCCGCAGGAGAGCACCGCTGCTCCCTGCACGAGAGCAGGGCTTGTGGCCCCCCATGGGCTGCGGAGGTCGGTAAGAGCTGGCTTTGGGACAACGTGGGGCAAGGGGCCTCTGTGAATGACAGAGCTGAAGAAACCTGGAGGGGAACTTGGATGGCATTTGTTAGCCAGCCGTGCTTCAGGACAGGTGGCTCTGCAGTTCCCATCGGGGTGGAAGCAGTTCAGGTAAGCAAAACCAAACAGGTCCAGAGCTTTCTTGGAGCCAACCAAGAGCCAACCAGTCTCTGGCAGCAGTGGGGTACTGCTCCCCCGGGACTGGGACTGAGAGCAGGACAGGTGAGTTGCTTTAGCTTTTAGGTATTTCAAGTGAATATTTAAATACTATTCCAGTGGAGCTCTATTTCTAAGTCTGTTCTTACCTTGGTTAGATGATACTGATTAACAAAGCACATGAATTCTAACCCTAATATCTCAAGGTTTTGCCCATTTGCAGCTTTAGTCCTGCCTAGCCTAAGCTGAATATTGGACCAGTGGCCACAGCCGGCTCCACTTAGCCTGTTCTGATTTCTAACGCTGCTGCAGACACTGACCATTTTCTCAGACTTGGCAAAAGTATTTTCTGTTTTGCTTAGGTGCTCCTAGACAAAGCCCAGGCACTTCAGGTAATTTTGTGACCTGTTGGGCTCTGGTCCCTTTCACCTGCTGAGATAATCCTGCTTCCTACTGCGGGTTAAGCAGCATGTCAAAAATCCCCATCTACTTCCATGTCCCCCAGCTGATTAGTGAAAATTCTCATAATTGGACGTCTTACTATGCTGCTTCTGGTCTTTCAATTAAAAATAACAAAAATGAAACAATAAAGGGCTCCTTACAGAAATTCTCTTGAAAAGGAATAAATGATCCATAGCATTTGACTGGAAAACGTGAAAGTGTCTTTCCAAAAAGGCTAATATTCAAGGAGAATTTTTCCCTCCCTGTACAGTTACTCTCTGCAGATGCACATTTGTGTTTTTTGAAGGGCAGAGCTCAGTGCCCTTACGTGAATGACCGTGTCTCACCGCACAGGCCAGGTGGGGAGCTCCGCATGTACTGCCCTGCCTCGGGGCCACGCTCCAGCCGTCCCCTGGTGCTGGGGGCTTCGTCCCCCCTGCTCCGCATGGTGCTAAGACTAACGTCTCCATCCTAAAGCAGTGTGTGTGTGCTTGGTCTGAGTTTAATTCTTCTGAGCAGATAACAGATGAATTTGAGTTAAAAAACAAACCCATTTGAGTTAAAAACCGAACCATCGCTGGAGGAGCGATGTGCGGGAGGGAGCCACGGGCAGCAGCACCCTCCGCTGCTGGGGCTGTGAGCGGGGACAAACGGTGACACCGGCCTCGGGCCATCCAGTGACGCGGCCACCAGGCGGGACAGCTGCCGTGCCTTCTGCTGTGGGTACGTGGCGGAGGGGCCGTGGGCAGCGCAGGTGGGGACAGTGATGAGGGTGCTGTGAACATGGGGCCGAGCAGTGCGAATCGCCCCTGCTGCCACGGTGGCCGCACTGGGGGCTGCAGACCGTCCCTGGGAGCCCCTGACCCTGCTCTGGGCACAGTGCTGGGGTGGTCGGAGGCTCGCTTGCAGGGCCTTGGTCCTGGTCCTGTTCTTTTCGTTTCGTTTTGTTTTGCCTTCCTTCGTTCTGGGTGGGGACAGAGAACTTGGCCTCCAGAAGAACAGCGATTCAGTGGTGAGTCAGACTGAAAATAGTCCAAGTATGTTTTAATGGCGGTCAGTGACCTAAAAATAAATGTTCCGTGCAGTGAGCGAGGCCGGTGCCAGCAAGGAGTCGGCTCCGCGAGCCGGGGACACTGGGCTGTCCAGAACGGGAAGGGAGAGGCCTGGGCTGGGCCGTGCCCTGGGAGTCGCAGGCAGGCTCGCTGCGCCGGGCCGGCTCTGTGGCAGCGTGGAAGGAACGAGCGGGGTCTGCTTTGTGGGAGACGTCTGGTCCTGGCCACGGGGACAGAAAGAGCAGAGCACCGCCGCACTCTTCCAGCGGTCCCTTACGAGGCCAGCTTTGCAGAAGGATGGGATGCCCAAAGTGGCTGTGGATTTAGTGCGGGGCCGGGTGAAGGCCGGCTGCCTGTGGAGCTGGGGGCAGGTCTGGGAGCCGACCTCTCAGACCCGCTGCTGGCGAGGGTCAGCACCACGCTCCTCATGGCACAGCTGGTGCAGCCAGCCCATTTTTTAACTGCTGACGATGACAGAGACAGAGATATTAATTCACTTGACTTTTGCTTACTTTCAGTTTGATTCACGCTTTCTAAAAGTATTTAGGCTAAATGCTCCTTGTGAAGCCCATGAGGAACTTAATTCTTTAAGAGCCTGTAAGCCAGCCAAATGCACTCTTTTATTTGTTTATCACCTCAACAATACCCCAAGGTCCATGAACAGCATATGAAGTGTGCAGTAAATCACACACTTAAATACTTAAATTTTTATTTATGTGTTCAAAACAGCTTTACAGCAAGTAATCAGCAACACCAGGGTCTGACCTAACTACTTACACACTTTCACTCTGAGGATAAGATGTTGCATATGGGGGATGTCACAGGCAAGGTAGCTGCGTGGCTAGGCTTATTTTTTTTATGCTTTTCCATGTCTTGTCTTGATTCTAGTCCATATAAGTAAAGCTAAACTTTTAACTGCTGTTTTTGTTTCAAGTTGTCCTCCGATTATGCATTTCTGCACTGTTACTTCACTTCCTGATGTGTTCACGCAAGAATTGCAGGATAGAAAGTCTCACGAATAAGCTTCCAGTTGAAATAATTAAGTCTTTTGATAAAGAAAAGCAGTTCAGCAACTTTCAGGCTGACTTTTTAAATAAATTGTGCCCCCTCAGCTACCATAAGGTGTGATTTTAGGAAATCTTTGTCCTTCCTAGGCACTAGCTTTGTTTTGGCGAGTATTGTTGAGAAGCAGAGGAAGTGTCCCACCTGCTGCCAGCTGGATTTATTCTTGCTGGTGGGAAGAATTACAGAACCATTTAGGCTGGGAAAGACCTCTAAGATCATAAAGTTCAACCGTTAACCTAGCAAGGAAGGAGAAAGGCTGTGCCACACACAGCCCTGCTTTTCAAAAAGCTTCAAACCTGAAACTACAAAAACCAAATCCAGCTTTTCCACCCAAGCTGTGCTGTGGGGAGCCTGCTGCTGAGGGTCCGGCTGTGGGGTGGCTGCACTGCAGCAGCAGGAGCAGGGCCCCCCCTGCAGCCCCTTGGCTCCAGGACGTGCAGGATTTACTACAGAGCAGCAGCGTGACTCGGTCAGGCGTGTCTAGCTATGGGCAAACATACTCAGTGCTCATGCAGCAGTGTAAAAGAAACAGCCTTCAGCAGGATGCTGCCTGTACCACAAGTGGGTGGATTCTGAGGCGTGGTGCTGTGGAAGCAGAAGTGGGGTGGGAATACAGGCAATCCATGGCTTCCCGCAGATGCTTGGTGCTGGCTGAATCATGATTTTGATTCATGAAAGCTCAGATGGTTCCTTTCACGGCGTCCTCTCCTTAATGTCTTCCTGAGGCAAATGTGGTGGAAACCATAAAGCCATTAGTCTTCCAACGCTACATCACAACATTAAGCAATTTTAAATAAAATGGGCTTGTAGCGAATGAAAAGGACTAGAGATTAATGCTTGCTGCTAAGTGGCCGAAGCCAGAATCCATCGAGGAACACCAGAAGCGGCACCATGGCAGAGGCTGCCCGCCGAGCCCCACGGCGAGGCCCCAGGGCTCACCGTGTCCCAGCGGGGCCTGTCCTCGCCACCTGGTGCCACCTCCCCACGCTGTGACACGGGGCGAGCGGGGTGGGTGCAGCACTGGGTGCGAGGCTGGCGGCGCGGGCACCCGGGAGGCCAGGAAGGAATTCCGCTGGTCTGAGCCACGGAAGCACCTTGGACACCACCTTTTCTGTCACTTTTCTGTCTCAGAAAGCTGTGAATGGGCTCCATTTCCACAATGCAAACAAGTAGTCAGGCAGCGTGCTTAGATGCAGCTCTGCCAGCTCTCAAAGCCGCTGGTCACCGTTAACTTCTCTGCTGATGGAGAAATACGCGATACAAACACTTCTCGGTACATTGGCTGCTCAGTGGTGTTTGCTTTCAGGCTTTTCTCTTGATGTTATCTACAGATGCTTGCCTTGTGCAAATATAAGTGCTTTAGACTCAGAAATGGTTAGAGCAAATGGTGTAGAAATGGCAGTGGTTCCTTGTTTCTGCTAAGCAGCAGGGGAAGCTCACAGACTCGCTAAAATATCTGTGCTGCAAATGGGAGAGCATAGAGGGGATAGCTCTGGAAAGAGCACTCTGCCTCTATCTACACTGCTCTCTGAAAAAACTTGATTTAACTGCAAGATAATCTAAATCTTGCTAATCCCCTATGTTATGATTTCATATTAACAGATCAAAACCTACTCTTTGATGTTGCCTAATGACATACTTAAATTGCTAACTTGCTAACATGAATAATACTTCCTGTTTGTGAAGCTGAGAAATGAAAACACTAAGTTTAAAAACTGTTATAATTCTGAAGTATCCAGATTCGGGTTATAGGGACTGACAATAAAGAACTACCAAGGATCAGCAGCGATGATTAGAGCCTGGTTACTTTGCTTCTGGGAAATGGAGAAGCTGGAGCAGCTGCACAAGCATAGCTTTTGGTGATTTAAAAGATGCAATATTGAGTTATGTCAAAAGGTCACTTAAAATACTTTTTCTGTGAAAAGTAAACCTTTACAATAGGGATAACATGCCTTAAACTTAAAAATATTTGTGCTGTACGGAATGTTCCACTCAATTTAGGAAGGAAAGAGTGCTTTAAGGTGAATGCTTCTTGGAGAGCTGGGGCTTTTTTTCCACATGCAGAATAAGGTGCTGAAATATGCCATTTCTTTATGTAACATTTTGTTGTAATATTTAATATAAGTTTTATATTTATATGCCCAGGAGCAGCTGTCTGTCCATCCATCCATCCATCCATCTGTCCATTTGTCCACCTGTCCGTGCCAGGCAGTGGCCTCGCAGGGCCATGCAGGCTCCACTGCTGGCTGGGTGCAGCCCAAGTGCCTGCGTTCCCACCCTAACACCGAGGCTTTTCGCACGGTGTGCTTGTGCTTCAGCCTCTGGTGAGAGCGGGCTGCAAGGCTCCCGCTGTCTGTGTGAGTGCTTATGGGACAACAGGTATGTTCAGTTTCACATCTTCTTGAAGCTGGAATAAGTTTATATATACAAACAGCAGCCTCATAACAATATTGATTTTAGTGAAAGCAAATGCGTCCAGGATCTGGAAATAAAAAATATCTGAGCTCAAATGGATTTCATTTCTCAATGCTTAAAATGGATTATAAATGCCCAAATCAGTAAAATAAGCATTGAGCTATTAATGTATTGGTTATTTCATGATTTATCATGTGAACTTGATTAAGAACATCCTTGGTTATTGACCTTTTTTTAGTGATGTGTCATCAGTTTATTTTAAAACATTGGCTTCTGCTTATTGCAGCATATCACAGTAAGCATCCTAGAAGATGAAGAAATAAGAGTAATTTTATTACATACATGTTGTGTAACTGCACAGGTTTAAGGAAAATGCTCACCACTGCAACAACAATGCAACAATTATTTAGCTTGTGCACTGGTCTCTTAATGACAGCCTCAGTTTCCCTGCTGTCTGCTTTACGATTGCTTCCATGCCTCCTCCCTTGTAGTTGATGTAAAATAAGAAATGTCCATGCTGCACTGCTTTGTAAGTCACTGGCTGTCTTCCTCCAAATCCCCATGGAACTCTTCCACAGACGAGTGATGACAAAGCTAAATGTCACGCTTGTGCCTGGGAAGGGAGGTTATAGTGAAAGCTACTGGGAAATAATGTCTGTAATAAGAAACTGTCACCTGAACTACGAGTGGCTTTAAGATTATAGCTTCTTAGAAGATACAAACATGGATAAAGAGAGAGTAGAAAGGAGTATTTATTTCCGTGGATTTACTTCGACTTGGAGTAATCTCTTCTAAAAAAGTCTATCCTGTGAAACATTTAAATACTTAGAATGATTCATTTGAGCAGAGGGTGAATGACACTCAGCCTGTCCCAAGCCTAACACTTGCCTCTCTGCTTCCATCCCTAAGCCCTCTCCCCTGGGGCTGCAGCAGAGATCTGCCCTTCGGGCTGGGCGAAGCATTTCGTGGGCAGCCTGGCAGCAGCAAGGGCCATGTGGTTTTCCTGAGAAAGGATGAAGCTCATTTCTGGAACGTGGTTTTACTTGTTTGCAATCAGTGATGCTTGCAGCATGTCAGATGTGTAAGCTCGCAGGAAAGTGTTGTTTCTGTACCAGTTTAATTTGTTTGCTATGTTTACAAACCCACACAATTGTCTTTTAAGCTAATTTCAAATGGAAGAAGTCATTGTGGCATACAAATTAGTTTTATTGGACTTGTCTAACACTGAGGTCAGGAAGTGGGAAAAATTTTCATGATCTTCAATAAGCTGAATTTGCAGATGATGAAATGTAAAAACAAAATTGAGTAATAGTATTAGGCTAGAAACTATTGACTAAAAATTCACTTGATGGGCATATGAGCGTGAGCAATAACCTTGTTTGTATGAGTAGTTGCTGTTGAGCAAATCAGACGTTTTTAAAGGCATGTATTTCTGTCCACAGACTCTGAAGGCCTGTATATGTTCTCCTCCTGTTTTGTCAAGACTACCTTGTGACTCTGAAAGCATGACAGCAATGAAGCAAAGGAGATCCCTAAGCAGATGGCAAGTGTTTAGAATGAGATAAGGAAATTGCATGTCATATACTAAAAATACAGATGAGGGGTCAGTGACTTATATAAATGCAAAGTATCTTTTATTTCAGTATTGTTGAAGGAATTTACCAACAGTCATACCTGACATTTGGAAACATGCTACTGTGGTTTTAGATCAGCACTGTGAAGTCTTTTTTTGCATGGGAATTAAACTGCAATTCTTCACTGTGCTCTAAATGAAGTCAGAGCTGGTATGCCACCATGCCCCAGCGGAGGGCAGGCCACAATGCATTATCCTAACTGGAGGACTGTAATAAAGCATGATTTAAAAACCCATTGCTGCCAATGTGACCTTTAATATCATCTGTTACAACCAGTAGCATTATAGAAGGGATGCTTAGGAGACAGAAAAATGAACCCACCAAGCTTTTGTTAACCAGGTCATTTAACAGCTACTTACTGTTGTTATCCCTTCCATTCTGTTACGTAAATACCTGGTAGTAATAATTTGATTAATTCTTTTCTTCCCTTGAGGCTTTTTATGTGTGCGCATCTGTAGACTTTTCTTACCATTCGTTTGGTGACATATAGTGCCTACTTGTTCCTGGAGGTGTGTGTGCTGTGTGTGTGCCTCCCAAGCTCAGAAATGCCACCTGCGTTTGTGAGCTGGGGAACGTGGAGGCTCTGAACATCCCATGGTGTGTGCTGAGTGGGGCTGAGCGGGCCCAGCGGAACATGAGTCCCTCACCCCTGCAAGGTAACGCAGTTCTCTGCCACCTCCTTATATACACACAGCTTTTAAAGAACCTCCAGGGCCTGGCAGTTGTTCCACTTTCCTAATCACTTCTAGCTGTCCTCCTCTGTTCTTCTGCACCTGCTGGGCTGTGCTCTTTTCCAGGCCCGTAGCTGCTTTCTGTCACGAAGCTCCCGCGAAGTTCCCTGGAGCTGCTCAGCGTCCCCTCGCACCCACCGCAGTGTCTGCAGCGAGCGCTCTGGCAGGGCTGCCCTCCAGGCAGGGTCGTGATCCAGGAGCCTGCTATGAGGAATCTCTTCTCTTTCCCCACGGGGGAAAGAAAGGAGTTGAAATGAGGTACGTGTCGGTTGTTGGACCCGAAGCCTGAGATGGTGTTACGTCCAGCCCTTGAGACTGCACAATAGAAAGTTTAGAAAAGAGCTGCATTAAGCACAAAAACAACAGCAGTAAAGCTAGTGGTGAAAGCACACGACTATTTCCATAATAAAATCTTACCTTTATAGTTTTCTAAATTAGCTTGGAGAAAATGCTGCCCCAGGCTCAAGCTTAGCATTCACATTTAGCTTTCATTTTATTTCTGTAGACTGCAGAGCTTTACGTGTGTTAGCAGGAGCAGATTGAAATTACTTATTTTAAATCATTGTCTAATTCAGCTGTGGAGAATTATTTTTTGTAAATGACACATGAATTTTAAAGACATGTGGTACACATGTGCAGCATTCATTCTCACAGCATAATGTGTTAAACTCTAACTGGCCCATAACCCAGGCTTTACAGAGTGCCAGGACTGACAAAGTATGGTGGGCTATAATACCTCTGAGGTGACAATATGCAGTATAAGGTTAAAATTCAGCTTCAGAATCCCTAATTCAGGAAGCAAGAGAAGAGCTATGATTGTGTCACGGAGAACTGGGGAACTCCCTGGGTGGGTGATGGCCAGGAGATGCCAGTGCTGTCCTGGTGCAGTGCTCTGGGGCAGCTGGGGCAGGCGGCGGTGGGCGAGGGGCAGGCTGGGGAGCGGCACCGGTGGGCTTGGTGGGGTGGAAGGGGCGAAGGGGGGGTGTGCGTTTGGCTCAGCTCCTGGCTCTGCGGACAGGACTGCCGGCATGTCTCCTGCCGCAGCCACAGGCACGGCTCAGGCTTCGTCAGCGTAGCAGAGAGCCGCTCTCCCTAGGAGGTTTCTGTTTGCAAAGTGAGAAGCAGCAGCAGGGTGCCCTAGGAACTGGGGCGATGCTGTGGCGGGCGCCATGCAGACTGCCTGGGAGCTCAGGCCGTTGTTCCCCTGGGTTTTGCTTGCCTTGAGGCCCCATAGTGATGTAACACTATCTATCGTGTTGTCGATCGTAACAGGGAAACACTCAAACTCCATGCTGTAAGGTACGGCTGGGCAGCATCTGATTTGTTAGGGATTTCCTCTGGTTTCTTCTCAGTCTGTTTTATTTTTCCTTAATGGAATGAATATTAAAATGTCATTGGACTGTATCCAGCTTACAGGATTGCTACGTCTTCATGCTATGTATGATTAATAGCGATTTGTTAAGATACATTCAGAGGGATTCTATAGGAGTGTGTTATAAAACGTGTAGCTGCATGCTAAGCATTAGCAAGCTGTTAGAGGGTTTTTAGAGAAGTTTAGAACTTCTTGATAGAAAATTATATACTGTGTATCTTGCAGTGGAAAATACTGCTTTAAAAAGCATATTAAATTTAATATAAAATTAGAAATAGGAGTGCTTTGATATGCTATATTGCTTCCTTCTGCTTTTTCAGCAACAGGTCCCTGAAGTATACTTCAGATATTTATTCAGATCAATAAGCTTTTACGAGGTCTCCCTTTTCTAGTCATATAAATTGTTGCAGATGCAGCAAATGTGAGATAATGTGTTTTACAAGTTTACAAGCAAAAGTACTCAGAAATGTCCAGTGTAAATGAAAGTATGGAATCAAATGTAACCCAGACTACCAGCCAGGAGCAAGTCTGCAGTAGGCTACAAGAGGGGAATGCACGCGTGGGAGCTTGTGCTGTGTTACACCTCGATCCTCTGCTTATAAGGCAAATGACTCAAATGTGTGAATCATTAAAATGTGCCATTTCCATGTGCATTGTGGTAGCTGATGCAAGCTAGCTTTAAAAAAAAAAAAAAGACTCTCTTTTTTCCTTTAAGAGAAAAAAGCCAAGAAAATAAATACGTCTTATTTCCTATAATCAGCTAATGGAAACTTTCAAACCGATGTTACTTTAAATGGGTGAACCTTGGGCTGCCTACATCTAATCTTTTTCTATGGAATAGCTCATACTGCCTTACGAGTTTACCATTCTTATAACCAAATAAAGCTATCGGAATGTGTGATTGTTTTTGTACTGGCAAGTTTACTAGAGGAAATCCTCCTCCTGAACGAGCACAATGGCTCCTGATTTCTGCAGGGCAAGTAGCAGCCAGTAAAAACAAACATTATCCTGTTATAGTACATTGCTACAAAGGCCTGAATTAAAAAGATTATGTATGTAGTTCAGATTACCATAACTTTAAATCTAGTAATGTATTTTTTCTCCGCTCAAAAATATTTTATCTTTCTAAAAATTTTTTCTTTCTTTATGGTACAGGGAGAAATTCTGGTTTGTGTTGTGTATTTCAAAATGTATTAGTGTGTTTGCTGGGAATAACCCATGTATCTGCTACCCTAAGCAAGGTTGTTTTGTCTGAGGTTTCATGTATGTGGTTCTGTTGTGGGGAAATAACTTTTTCCTGATATGGGAAAGCAATTTAGTTTCAGTGCCTATTGGATTCTCAGGTCGTTTTTCCTTATCTCATTTTCAATTAATTTTTGTGCGTTCTAGGGAGGTTTTCATGACACTACCACCCAATGCATACGATCACCCTGTGGCAAGTTTCAGTCCCTCCTTGAGAGCCTGGCTGTGCCTCCCGGCAGCGCTGGGGCTGTGGCACCCCACGGCTGCCCTGGTGCCTGTGGATCCCGGCGTGGGTCCCGGCCGTGGGGAAAGCCTGGGGCAGGCGGGCAGCGCTCCTGGCCCAGTGCTCCTTGCCCAAGCAACGTGTCCAGGGCGCCTGCTGCCCCTCGGCCACGGGTGGACCCCTAGGTCCTGCGGGGGGAACGAGGGTCAGCTCCTCAAATGCCCGTTCCTGTCACAGCGCCCGCAGTTCATGCTTTGTGTGGCTGGAAGTGTGAGTTCGTGCCTGTGACGACCTGAGGGCGCACCCGAGAAGCTTCAATAGCACGTGTGACACCCTTGGGTGCTTAAGTGTTTAAGGAGTGTTGCTGTGAGGTCAAAATGGAGACCTCGCAGGGATGCTTCGTTCATACATCAGCTCACTGCTGCATATGATTTCCTCATCATTGCCAAAGGTGTTTTGGGTGGCTTTACTGAAATTTGCATGAAGAAAGCAATGGTACCCACAGTTACAGGTGGCTTTGCAACAGGAATGTAAACAGAGTAGGAAATAATTCACTGCTAAATTGGGATTGAACGGCATGACAACAACAACTCTTGATCTTACAAAGGCTCGGACATCAGCTTAGCATCACACTGCATACTCACACAGAGGTTTTGGGAGGTGCTTTTCCTTCCCTGCTCAGGTTTGCAGGGTTATGCAGGCAGCGTGAGGCCAGGGCACAGCTTGCCCAAGGGCAGGTGCTGCACCAGCCCATGGAGCAAGGCGCTGGCGAGTCACGGGGGAGCCTCCCTGCAAAGGAATTTTGGTCTTGGCAAATGCTGCTTGTTCTTGGCATGGATCAGCTGAGAGGGGAAACAAGAAGAGCACTTCTTTAGGGAGTTCTCCTGGAAAACTTCAGCGTCTTCTGAGCACGGAAAACAGAGATGCATGGAAAGCCTGAAGGACAGTTCCTTGCAAAAATACTGGCTGAAACCTGATGCTGCCTTTGAGTGCCAAACACCTTTTTCCTAAGGTGTTTGAAAAATGGGCTGCCTCCTTCTCTGGTAGAGGCTGTGTCTGCTTGATGGGTCCTGCAGCGTGAGTGTCCCCGCCATGCCTGGTCATACACGTGCTGAGCAGGGTGATGTGGTGGTCACCGACCTGAGCGCTCTAATGGGGTACTGAAGGCGATTTTTTTCTTTCCTCAGACTAGCTGGGAAGTTTTTTCAGCTGGGCTGCTTGCTGCTGCTCTAAGCATAGAATCTGGGCTGTTTCAAGCCCAAGCTGCAGTCTGCATGACTGATCCCAGCGATGGGTAATGGGGGCCACTCTGCTGGTACCCCCGGCACGGCACAGCCCTGGCAGCAGGCACAGCTCCCCTGCCCCAGGGGGGCTGGCACTGGGGGGGACCCCGCCTGGCCGCTCTCCATTCACGTCCCCGGGTAGCGGATCACTGGAGTCATTCATGCTTTTACAAGGTGTCATTCTGACCACGGTGGCAGCACGGAAGCTGCATTTGTATTTATCTGTCTGCAGCCGCGCTGTACTTACTGGGAGACAGCACGAAGCTGCCGGCACCCCTGCCGTATCTGCCACGATCTGAAGCCCATGGCTTCGCTGTGCGCCGTGGTTTTGTGTTTGTTTGTGTTTTCCCGGGGAGCCATCTGGTGTTTGCAGCTTCCCCGAGAAGCCTTCTCTGCCTGAGTGCCCCAGCAGACACTCCGCTTGTTCGCTTTCTCGCCTGCCACCGGCGGCCCTGCAGAGCGCGGACGGGCAGCTGTGGGTCACGGGGAGCCCGGTGGCTGCTGCTGGGGACGCCGGCGGTGGCGGCCTGTGTCTGCGGGTGGGCCCGGGTTTACTCTGCTCAGCACGTCACTTGCTTATTCCTGAGCCTGTCTGCGTGCTGATAAGGAAGCCTTTTCTTTCGTTTCTCACTGAGGCAGAAGTTTGTGAGTTTTACAAGTAAATTTGGCAATAAAGGAGCCAAAATAGTCATGTTAGACTTCAGTATCTAGCAATACATGGTTGTTTTTTTTTTTTTTAAATAAAAGTTATTCAGAATTCCAGGCTTCTGTTTTTCGCCTGAGCTGCTCAGCTGTCCCTCAGGGAGCAGTGCATTCATTAACTTGCAGAGAATCTGGACCCCTTACAGGTGTCAGATGGGGTTAAATACCTTGGAAAATAAGGAAAATGAGGCATGTGGGTGCCGCTTGGACAGGGCCGCGGGAGCCCTGCTCCGCGCCAGGAAGCAGGGAGTCTGGGCACGGCCTTGTGCTGCACGCGACCTCTGTGCCTAGAGCAGAGCGGGAGGAAAACGAGGGCTTCCATGGGGAAATGCCTGTGCAGCGTAGTGGTGCACTAAGGCTAAAAATGAGGGTTTCTGGGCTGGCCAGTGTGTACTCGAAGAAGCCAGAAATTAATTTTCCAGTTACCATCAGAGGTTAATACATCCTTTGTTTTCTTCCTAACTGAGCTACAATACCTTTGGGCATAGTACTTGATACAACTTGGCAAGGGAAGAAATAATATCAGAATTGACCTTGGTACCAAAATAAATAGAGGGGAATTAATGTTTAGTTATAATTATCCTGTTCTCATTAACAGTTCCTCTGATTACTGTGGAATATACGAGGTTCCAAGGAGTTTTGTGTGACTCTTGTTATATTTATGAAAATGGTTTTCAAGACCTACAGCCTGTGCAAGCAAGAAAGAACAAGCTTGCGTGCTTCTTCAGATGGTTTTCAGACTGCTGTGTACACCTCGGTACTGCTATACACAAGACAAGGATCAAAATAAACAGTCTTAAATGCTTCCTATTAGCCACTTTATTCTTAGTTAGAATTACATCAAAGAGAAATCGAGAAATCTTTTTTTTTTTTTTTTTTTTTTTCTGAGAGCTGCTGTATATCATTATAATGATTCAACTAGTTATATAATACACCTAAAACTGAAAGCAATCTTTTTCTGAAGCAGAATTTCTTAGCATGTGGTACTTTGGTTTGATTCCTTGTGCTGGACTTACATCTTACATCTTACTTTAAAGGAAGTTTCTGGTTCATTCAAGCAATCTGTATATCTGTTTTAATGGACTTGCTGTCTGGATGAGTACTTTATCTTTATCTTTCTGTCATTTGATTTTTCATATCTTTTATCTGCTTCTAAAACATACAGCACAAACTTAAAAAATGCTTACGTGCTTTGGTGTATCACATAGTGTATTCTGCATGTGATTTTTATCTGTAGAGAAACAGAGTTCGCCATGGACAAGACAAAACAGCCGAGAACAGCAAAAGGAAACCGGCTGAAAATGCAGAATTCGGAAGCTTGACTTGCCTCGTGGGCAAGAAATGTAAAGTGTCTGTGACAGCCATACTTTTCGTATACTCCTCCGTCATCCATCGGCTGTGTGCAGGTGGTTGAGAAGCCGGGCTCCTGCGCCACTCTCCGTGCCATTGCAACAGGAGCGCGTGGCGCTGAGCCCTTAGCACGAGGATGTTGTGCTCCTGCAACCAACTTCCGAGGGATTTAGCAGGCCTCGCTTTTGTTGCTGCTGGCCACACACCTCAAAGGCTGGACATTGCCTTATAAGATGTACCTTTGTTTTTCCCAAAATGTCAAAATCTTTCAAAACAGAGTATTCAGAGAAAAAATAGAAGCCCAGCTCTGCTGTCCTCCTTCGTGCCCTATTGATGGCACTGGTACTGCTCTCGGTGATAGCCAGCATCTCTGCAGCCTCTGGGTCAGGGACAGACCAAGATGAGAATGTGCTCCAGACTTATATTCCAGATGTGAATTTATTTTCAGTTTGGAGAAGAGTTTTTGAGCCCAGCAAAAAAATGCTGACCAATCTGCTGGTCAGCTCATTTTCCAGCTTACACTGGTTTCTGGACATGCCTTTCCAGGGCAGAATGAGCATGACAAATCGTTAGCAATTTCACTCTCACTGGAACGAAGAAGCTCGACGTTCTTGAAATGGAAATTCACAGTTGGCAACAATAGCTCTGCTTTTAATATTATCTAATAATGTGAGTTTTTTGTGAAGGAAAGGAATTTATTTTTGTTTTTCTTCATTAAGTCAGTGTTTCTACCTTGCTGTCATTTCTGACCTTGGAAGCATCCTACTTCACATCCGTCGTGGCTGCTGCCATGGGAAACTACCGAGTAGCAGCTTGCGGTTAGGTGGAATGAAACCTGTGCCGAGCCCAGAGGCCGAGCACGCCGTCCTGGCGCAGGCTGGGGGCTGCAGCACTGCCCGCCCGGAGGGAGGCTGGGGCCGGGGCCGGGCAGCGCCTCTGGACAGGCGTTCACGTTGCTGAAGACACTGTGCCTGCCTGCCATCAGTCCTCGCTTCTGGTTGGGGAAAGCAGCTCTGCCTGCGAGGCGCTCTGTGACCGTGGTGTCTTCCAAAGAATCGAATAGTCTGTGTTTATAGTTGGTAAATTAAGCTGTGCATAGCAAGTGCCTTTGCAAGTCCAAAAACGAGTCGGACATGGGATTAAAAATTGAATCATTCTCTAATTCATTAACTAATTCATGGTGAAATGCTGTTTTTCCTTTTCTGGTCCTAAAAGTGATTCCAAATGATTGGTTCCTCTTTTCTGCAGTGCTTTATTTCAGAGTCTGCGTGATTAGTGTAGCATTATGTGCCTAGTGAATATTGACAGAAATCTATCTAAAGCCCATTCACTCAGATCTTGAACAGCTGCTTATTTCATGCTTATTTCTTTTACTTCTTGGGACCATTTTATGGATGGATTTTTTTTGTTTGTATTTTGTTGTTCAGATATTTGCAAGTGCTTGTCCTTCATGGATGAAATCCTGACCTGCTTGTTGCAATCAGTGGGAATTTTGCCACCAGCTAGGATTTCACCCTGTGTAAAAATTGTGTGCAGTCAGACACCAATGCGTGAGGAGCATTTTACATGGTAGCATTTCTTCCAATGTTCCTTGCTCTGTTGTCGTATTTAAAAGTCAGCTTTCCATGGGCAAAGGCTTCCTGTGGTCATTGCAAAGAAGTAAGCAAGCAGCAGGCAGTAAATTCATTGTTGAAGCAAAGGCGTTTTGTTTGCTGAAAGTAGACTGTGTGCTTATGCACCTATAAATTGAATTATTGACCGTCTTCAGTATCAGCAAATCATTCTTCAAATGAAAGTCTTTCCCCTTCAGGTGGACTGCTGGACTCCAACACATCCTGCACTGCTTTGCAGTAAGCTTGATGGATGTTACCTCTCTGTTTACTGCCCTCGGTGCTTTGCTGGTACAACCAGGCTACCGTGTCAGCCAGTCTTCTGCAAGGATTGCTGAAGAGGTTCTGGATTTTATCGCCATTTCTGTAGCTGGACATTCAGTTCATTCTGGAGTGAGTAACGAAGCTGTGGGCAGCTATAACACACCTGGGGGTCAGCTGGGGAGATGGTGAAAGGACTCTGCTGGAGACGGCTGCGGTGCTGTGCCGCAGGAGCTGCAGAGGGGAACGGGCCCTGCTGGAAGCTCTGCCTGCTGCTCTGGAAGTGGTGCTGCCCCTGCTCCTGAGCTCTGAGCGCTCTCCAGGAGCATGGCAGCTGTGCCAGGAGACACTGGAGTGGGGTTCTGCTCTTTGCAGCTCCTCTGGAGCTGTAGAACCCGCGTTGAGCATCCTTTTGTCATCCTGAGGTTCTGCTTCCACTGTTGATCATCTCAGTTTCGTATCAATGTCCTGTTTCCCAAACCTGTTACTCAGTTGAACCCAGATGTGGCATTTACCAAGTCCGACTTTTCAGTTAAAGTGATCTTTAAAAGCAGCTGTTCAGTTTGACCTTCCTTTTTTTTTTACTTCTTCTTTCTTTATCGATGTCTGAAGCTACCTCCTCTGGTGCTGTGTGGCACACTGAGTAATCGCCCAGCTGGGAGCAGCTGGAGCTCGGCCTCTGCCCAGTCCCCGGGGGTGCCGCGTGGGGCCTTACAGGGCGTGGGGGTCTGTGTGGGCATCCCCCAGCGGCCAGCTCCTTTTTCACTAGGAAAAAATACAAAAAGTCATGTTAAATTACCTGAAGTCTGATTTTTATGACATGCTTCTGTGCTTACTATGCAAGTATAACGAGTACATCTTTAAATACCGAGTTAGAAATTCTAGCTTATGTTTAAGGAATAAGATAATCATTAACCCGAGGCTATGGAGATATCGCCCTATGCCCTATTATGTCCTTAGTTTGTAATGATTGCACCAACTGAACTTTACTGAGGTGAGTGCTGCTCTTTTTTATTTAAATGGGATGGCATGCGGTGGAAAAGCTTGCGCTGTGAAGCGAGCGTTTCCAGGGTAAGGTCATTAGCCTGCACAACTTACGAACAGGCTGACTCTCTGCAAACAGTTGTGTCATAGGAAAGGATAATGGAATTTTTGTTTGCGTAAAAAGAGTGGTGTATTTTCTGTCTGCTGTGGTCTCTGTTTGTCACTGCGTTTTGACCAGGCGGCAGGTACATGAGCCCATTTGAAGATCTCGTGCAATGTGCAGCTGCAGAAAAAGCCTGGAAATTGTTTTTTTCTATGTGGTTGGAATCAGACCCCAAGCAAGAGGAAGACAGAAATGACACTCGCGTCACCTCCCATTCTTTTATTTCGATAGCTTTTAGTTTGGGCATGAAGGGATGCATCTGCCCGTGTGAGCTCGGGCTGTGGGGCAGGAGTTTGCCTCAGGTTCCCCCGGCCGGGGTGATGCGCGGGGGCACGGCAGCCGCTCGGCTCCCGGCCGGTGCCCTGGGGGCTTGTCCCGCCGGAGCTGAGTGGCCGCGGCAGCTGAGAGCGGCACCCCCTGCGGTAGGGCACGGCAGGTTTTGGGGGGCTCCTTGTCTGCCTCAGGCCTTGGTATTGAAATAAAGGAAGGCGACTATTCCGTGGGTAGAGGCCTGCAAGCCGTGCTTTGGGAGGACCGGCTGGGAATGCCAACAGGCCGCGGGAGCAGCGCTGAGCGTGGGTCCAGCCGGTGCAGCCGCCGGCATCGTGCAGGTTAGCGACCTGCCTTCCCCTGCCTCTGCTTCTGCCCATCGCTTCTTCCCCAAACAGTGCTGAGCTGATCGGAGCACAGCACTGCAGCCTCGGGAGGTTTTGCACACCCAGCTCCAACCCAGAAATACTTGATCTGTGTTGCTTAATTCCTCAGACTGGGAAAATATGCACTATAAAAATGCTTGTTTGGAGGGCATTTCATAGCAGATGATGTGTTGGAAAGTAGGTCTGAACTAGACCCAGGAGAATTAACAGCATCCTCCAAAGATACCAAGGACTATGGTTTATTTAAGAGACGGTTATTAAGGGACGAGGCAGTAGCGATCTCTGCGGGAAGGAGAGTGTGAGCTGCAATACATTGGGATTGGAATTTGCATTCAGAAATGACTGAGAAGTTTCCTACACGCAGCAGCTTCTGATGTCACTTTTCCACTGGAGCCACAGCTGACTCCTGGCATCCCTGGGAAGAGGAGCGTAGCTCCAGTCATAACACTGCAGAGCTTTGCTTCAAAGCCATAATAGTATGCTTAAGTAACATCTAAATATTTGGTTTGAGCCACAATATCCCGTTCTGTGCTGCGCGCCACACACCAGAGTGCTGCAGCCCTGGGCCGCGGGGCAAGCGGCGGCCAGGCGCGGGTCGGGGCCCTCGTGCCGCGGGGATCCGGGTCCTGTCCCTGGTTTTTCTCCCAGGCAGTTGCATTGCTTTTTGGCAGCTGTGCATTTCAAAAAGCCACTCTCAGGCTAGAGGGTTGTCAGGTTACCTTGATACCTCTTTTATTTAAATCTACCCTTGATCACGTTAGCAGCAAACGAGCTCCCGCTGTGCCCCCGGCAGCCCCCATCATTGGCAGGTGCTCTGCCTCCTCCTTTATGTGGAGCAGAGCAGCTGCTCGCATCCCCCCTGGGAGACGTCCCCATGTTGCTGAGGGTATGCTTCTGCATTTCACGTGCAGGGGCTTTGCTACGAGTTGCCTTCCTAAAGCTGCCACGAGAGCCTGGTTTCACCCAGCTCCAGGCTCCCCGGTCCCCGTGGCAGAAAGGCCTCCTTCCCCGGCGCCTCCTCGCCCTTCGGCTTCCCCGTCTGCCCCCAGGACCCTTAAGGTGTGTTTCTGTGGACTCTGAAGCGTGATTTTTTTCTTTAGATGATTATAAGTGAAAATGATGGAGTGGAGAATGTACTGTTTGCATTAATTTTGTTTATAAGAACATTCTTTTGCTATGGGCCAGGAAAGTATGCTTTTATGTCCATCTGCAGAGCTTCTACCTTACATGTAAATGGCCGGTTTGGACCTGGGCCACGAAGGATTCTTTTGTGAGCTGAGCAATGCACTTGTGAGAAATATCCAGTCCTAAGTCAGGTGGCCTTAGCTCACCACCCCAAAATGAAAATATGTACACAGCCTGCTCCAGAGCACATGTAATCTATTGCTGCACTCTTTAGGTACAGGGTTATCCTTTTTTCCTTTTTTCTGCCTTTTTCTCATCTTTTTAACGTGCCATAGTATATTCACATCAGGGCTGTTGCTATCTACTACTGCTATAACAAAACCTTGGATTTTGCACAGATTTATTTATGTATGCATTTATTTATTTTAATTTGAAAGATCCCAAAGGTGTGCTGCTAGTTCTTGCCACTCTTAGCACCTTCTGGGGGCAAGCTCTGTGGACAAGCCGCCAAGGGCAGTGCGTACCCTGGGCATGTGCTTCGTCAGTGCAGGAGGGAACCTCTGACCCGTGGGAACAGCAGCTGCATGCTTCTGAAACTCAGAAATTGGTGTCCAGAACATACAGAGCTTTGACTGCTTGTCATTTAGGGACTTAATCACTGTGGTAATGTTTTATAGCTTCTAATTACAAATAATTGGAGAGTAATTCCATTACTGTCTGAAGTAATGCAGTCAGCAGATTCCCATGTTTTCTTCTGCAGCCTTCTGTAGCCTATACAGAAAATGTTTTTCAACAAGCAGATTTTTCATCACGTTAGTAAGAATATTTGGTCAGAGGGTCTTATTTGCCACGGTGAATTCACCCGCAGAGCGCAGCCCCTGCGGGCAGAGCTTGCGGTGCCGGCTCGGTGCTGCCCGGGGCAGGCGCGGTGCCCGCGGCCGCAGAGCGCGCGGTGGAGCCGTGGGCTGGCAGCAGACGTGTCCCACCAGCGGCTGGAGGGGCAGCACCCAGCACCACGGCAGGGCAAAGCCCTCCTCCTCAGTACCTCATGTTCTAGGAGTTTTAATACAGATTTGTGGGTTAAAACGCCCTATGTATGTTGAGGTCAACTTTGTATTGATTGTTTTGTCAGCTGCTAGAAGAAAAAATAGCTTGAGCAAAATGTTCTGTGGTCTAGAGCACTACCCTTAAAACCCTAGCTGTGAAAAGTCCTTAGCTTTTAAGATACAAGCTAGGATGACGTTGGCCTTCTTGGCCACCTGGGCACACTGCTGGCTTTTATGTTCAGGCGAGCGTCAATAGTCCCAGTACTCCTAGTCAATATTAACAAAAAAGAAAAAATGATTAAATGATGACAGAAATGTATACTTTTGAGAATTCTTGTTACTGAAGTAATTTTCAAAATGCAAAAAAGTATCAGGCCTGAAAACTGGGAATGGCAGAATTCTACTTGTTGATCAGCTACTGTGACCTTGCAGTTTGTTGTGTGTTGACAGTGTGCCTCCGGGAGATGCTGCCTCCCGTGTCTGCCGGGGTGGCAAGTCCCATTTAATGCATCGCGTTTCATACATCGTTTCCCTGCAGCCGAGTAGGGGGCCATAAAGAAGGCAGACAGGTATTCTGAAAGCAAACGAGGCTGAGATGAAGTACAAACTTCTGTGAAGATCACTGAACTAATCTGCAGAGGCAACGTGTCCTTGATGGATTGCAGTTCTGTTTCATTTTTCATGAAAGCTGCTATAATATTGAGTGTATAGAAGCATTTGGATCCCAGGGGTTCAGCGATGCTGCTGCTCAACCTGATATCATCTGCGGCTTCCTCTGCCTGGTTCTCAGGCCTCAGGGGGAAGTGCAGCGCAGGAGGTCCCCACCACGTCAAGTACATGCACGGGGAGCAAAGCTGCTCCGCTGCTGCGGGCAGGACGTCCCTGCCGGGAGCTGGTCTCAGTTTTTGCACTGTTCTGGTGGTTGCTGTCGGTAGACTGCGTATTTGTGATTCATTCCACATCAGGGAGAATCACCAGGCTCATCCTTCCGCGGTCCCCGTCTCCCCTGCGTGGGTGCGTGAGCCCCATGGTGGCTGGTGTCCTGACGCATGGGCTCCGTTCGGTGTGCGCAGTCCGGTGGGACTGATGCCAACCCTCGTCAGCCTTGTTCAGATTATTTCCTGTTAATAACATGATTGGAAAATTTAAAAACTCCCGGGCCCCAAGGAGGTGCTGATGTGTGCCTTCAAGGCCACGTTCCTCAGTTTTACTACACTTATGTTAACAGGAAGATAGGACTTCCCCCAGATTTTGTCAGCTCTTCATCTTAGTCATTTAGGGATGAGCGAATGTGCTATCGCATTTCCCCTAAATATGCAAAACAATATTTTTTATTCTGCACTGGGTATAGATTGGTCTCATTTATATATAAAACTTTTTTTGTTGTTTTTTTTCTTTTTTTTTAAGCTTACAATCTCACTATCTTAATGCCCCTTAATGCCCGAGCCTCTTCCTTCTCCGACTGCAATGCTGACAACCGAGGGTTTTAAGAAGTAGGGCAAGTGACTAATAACTAAAATAGAAAAACCACCATTAAATAACTGTCACGTACAGAAATAAAAGCAGGAAACTGTCTGACGCCATAAAACTGACCTTTCTTTGGCTATTTAAGCAACAAATGAAGTGAAACCGCTACTTGGAGCGGGATGGGCGGGTGGCTCGGGGCGGCGCAGGGCTGGCAGCGGGGAGCAGGGCGAGCGCACCCCGCAGGGCTTCTGCACCGGGAGCTCCGAGCGCCTTGTGCTCCTGTGCCAGGGCCTGAGCGGCCCCCGTCAGTCCTTGTGACCATGGCCGTGCTTTTGTGGTGTTCCAGCTCCCTTCACAGCCGCAACAACTCTGTGTGGTTGGGAGACGACAAGACCTTGTTCTGTCTTAGCAGGAAGTAGTGGGGCAGTCGAATACCTTGTACAGCATCCCCTTCAGCTGCGGGGCCTGCCAGCAGGACACAGCACTGGGAACATCACCGTGCTAACCCAGTGCGTCCACCTGCCCCCAGTGATCCACACTATCCCCAGATTACGGAATCGCTAAAAAGCAGGTAGTGCACCTTGTGTGGTCTGTTCCACCACCCACCCATGTGATACTTGAGCTGGTTATTAATTTAAAAAAATGGCATGTAAAGGAAGGAAAAAAAATGGGATGGAGTGTATGTAGAAAATATGTTGATTTGAGTACTTAAATTTGCAGGATAGGAGGAAAACTTTAAACATCAGTAAAGAACAAAAAGTGATGGGAAGTAAAATATGTGCCAAGCCATCAAGTGAAGCAATATGAGATAAAATGAAGTAGTTGCAGCAGAAAATGAACAGATTGCACTACCGAGGATAGAGAACCATGCAAGATTAGCAAAACTTGTTTTCTTCCTGTTTATTCTGAAGGAGAGACCACCAGACGTCGTGTTTGTTCCACACAGACCCTCGGCTCCCTTGGCCATGAGGCGGGCACAGCGGCTTGCACCGTGCTGCTCCTTCCTGGGGAAGTTTCCCACCAGGAGCTCATTGGGAGCACCCCTGCACATGCCTGCGTCTCGTGGCTCTGCCACTTTGCTCCGGGTGTCTCTCTGGGGGTCTCGCCTCGCCCCCCGCCCTGCAGCCCCCCAGCTGCCCTCCCCTCCTGAGGGCTGCCAGAGCTTGCAGCGCGTTTCGTCCGGGGTGTTCGGTGTTCTTCCCCTGAAGACAAAGGAAATATGCAGAAGTTGAAATGTGGAAGTAATCTACTTGCCACATTTTTCCTTTCCCTGCAATAAATTGTGTCATTGGTCAAAAGCATGTCTAAAGACAAATGCCTTTTATGGAACTCGCCCTGCCTCGCACCACTCTTCCCCCTTCCATTTCCTCTTAAAAAAAAAAAAAAAAGGCAAACCCAGAACACCAATTAACATGCATTTCTTCTGTTTAAATGTGTATGGCTATGCTCGGACACCAGAGTTCCCCAGACGCTCTCTTTTGGCACAGCACAGACTGCGTTTTGTTCTTTGGGTGTGCGCGAGCAGAGCAGCGGGGCTGTGCCTGCGCCCTCGGCGCGTCCCCGCAGAACCCCCGATCAGCAGATGCAGCGCACGTGGAGGGAGGGCAGGGAGTTTTTTGGCCCAAACTCGACTCTTTGTTGAAAGACTTATGAAATGACATCTACAGTGGCAGACAAAGAGACTCTGAAGTGTTTTTGGGAGCCCTTGTTTGTGCTGCGCTGTTGCGTTGCTCTCTCGCTGCGAAGGCTTTTGTGCGGCACGCGGGTGTTTATGCAGCCCGGTGAAGCATGTGTTGCAGACAGGAGCTTCAGCTATTTCGCATTAGCCTGCTGGAGATTCATCACAATCTACCAAAACCCGCCTGTTCAAGCCAGGACTGAGCAGAGAGCCATAAAAGGAAAGGAATATAATTTCCTTGTTGGCTCATAGTGCTGAAATTCTAAAACGGGAGTGAAACAGAATTTGTTTTTGCCGGAGCTGACAGAAGGGGTGTGAAACAAAATACCAGTATACAAAAATGTGTAAGGCACTGTGACGAGGCAGTTAGCTGGAACCAGCTCGTTACTGTCTCCAGAGTTTTGAACTCTCTTGCTAAAAAATTAAAAAAAACAGCACTTTTTATTTGGCTAAAAATATGTAGGACATGAATTCATGTATGTTATGCTCATTATAATGTAATTATTTAAGTGTACGTGTAGGCTAATCTTCAGTAACCTTCCATGTTCACATCAAAGTACAATCTGACTTTGAAATGTTATTTTTACTCTCCCTCACTGGCAGGAGAGGAGCCGTGTGTCCTATCCCATCCTTCCTATCCTATAGGATTGTGTAAGTACTGATAGCCTGACTGCACGAAATGCTGTGCGTCGTTCTGTAGGCATTCTGCTGCTCGCAGTGCAAAAGTGATCCAAAAATATTAATAGGTATCTGTGCTTTGGCAGTAAAAATCAGCTGACAGAGCTCCAGCAAGGTACTGTTTGTTAATCGGTTGATGCTTCTGTAACAAATGTTAGGAAAAAATGATGGCTATCCCTTGGATTCAGAGCTGCGATCCTTTAAAAAACATCTCGGCTCCTGGAACTGCTGGATCCTCAGTGAAGGAATAGTTGCTACGTACTTCCACTTGTGCAACTTGACAATTTTGGAACAAAATACTTTTAAAATGTGATTGCTTTGCACCACAGATATATCCATAACCCCCTTGTGAAGCAAAGGAAATACTTTGATAAAATGCCAAAATGCCAGAGCTTTCAAACAGATTAGCGCTTACTGCTGCTGTGAGCACAGCAGCATACATACTTCTAGTTAAATATTAAAAGCAACTAGTAAGTAGTTGGCTACAGCATCTTTCCGTGAAGTATTTGTTAGTTTCTAAATGTGGCTGTTCAAGTATTTAATGCCTCTACTCCAGATGCAGTTCAAAATGCCATTTACTTGCTGAGGCATACAGCAGTGTCTTGTTTATTTCGTAGTGGTGAGAGTTAGCAAAGGAAGTCAGAAAGTTATCTCTCAGAGGATTCTTGCTTTGCTCCTGGCAGCCGCTGCCAGGCTGTGGGCTCGGTGCAGGCAGGAGGGCAATGCGCAGCCCTCCCCGCGCGGTGCGGCGCTGATGGCCCGCCGCAGGCTCTCAGAACTCTCCATGGCCAGTATCTGAATTTCTGCAAGGTCTCTGCTTAATTCAGCCTCCTTCATTTCAAACAGACAAGCTGGGGTCATTTAAAGCATAATACTTAAGACATAAGAAATCAAAGCTGTTGCATTTTTATCATATTTTGGCATAAGAGGTATTTTTTTGTGGGGGGGAAAAAAAAGACAGGAAAGTAACTGTTGCAGCAGGGGCAGCAAAGCACCTTCACCCTGTTCCAGCGGGATCCCCTGAGGAAAGAGAAGTTAGCAGAGCACGAAGACAACCTCAAACTGTCCCGTGTGACTGTCGCGCTCATGAGGAGGGGTCTGGTGCAGGCTCTGGAGCACAGTTAGTGCTGCGTGAGGAAGGTGAATCCCACTTCACCGTGTCTGCTCTGCCTCTTACTGACGGAGGAGTTTTGTTACCAGTACTAGTTCCTGATTTATTTATTTATTTTAAATAAAGTGGCTATAGGACATGCTTTGTTGTTACAATAAATGCTGTTCCTAATATGCGGACTGGACACTTGAGGTCTTTGGAGGGAGAGAAAGAAGGCTGAAGGGAATATTTCTGTGATAAATACCATGGTTTTAGTTTAGATTTAGGTGAAAGGCCTAACTTGTGCAAATCATATAGGCCTTTAAGTGCAAAAGAGCATGCATGTTTAATACTTTGCATTTAGTTAAAAATGAAAAAGAACAACAGGACCTGGCCCATGAGGGCCAACTTACAGTGGTAGAGTGATGTCTGGCACAAAGTAACGAAGGCTGGTTATGGGTAAATAGACATTTGTGGTAGTTTGCTGGGCTTTTCCCTTTTTTAGTAGACGTACAAAAGCTGCTCAGTGGCTGTTGAATATGTTTATATTAAGACTTGGGAATCTACATCTTGTCCAACAAAAGATGGTTATAAAATACAAAGAGTTAGATTAATGGGCATCGCTATTAAAAATTGAGAATAAAATTTTTTTCTTTCTTTTTGAAGACATTTCTTTCTAAGATAAAGGTATCAGAGTTGTCTCTACTTCTGGTTAGCTTCCAATATCAGGTATTCCTAACTCCAGTGATCATTTAAAAGCGTTATGTATTTGAACTGTATGGTCTTTAGGGTCCCCTCCAGCCCAAACCATTCCATGATTCTGTGAGTGCCTCTCATAAACACTGTAACTAGGGAACTAAAACTGGAAGTAGTAGATCTAGTGCCCGAAGTTATGGTTATTCAAGCTCTGATCCATGATGTGGCCTGTGTGAGCACATTTACAGGTCTGGCATGCCTTGGTAGAAAAGCTGCATCAGCACTGACGTGGGGGGCATCACTGCAGAGTCCCCCAGCCCTGCTCCCTTCTGAGTGGTTTCAGCAGGATGCAGAGGTCCAACACGCCTGAGCAGCACAGCAGCTCCTCGCTGCCACAGCTTCGGCTGCTGCAAAATGCTGCTGTGCACAGCGGATGGGGCGCCCGGGGCCGACGGGGCCTCCCTGACCTGGAGCATCCGAGGAGGTGCGCGGTGCCTCCGGTCGTGCACGGCGCAAGCAGGGGAGCAGGCAGGGGCGCGGTGCCCGGCTTGGCTTTCCTGAGGGGGCTGACCATGAATTGACTTCTATAGATGCTCTGCTTTGTGGCTTCATGGTAATTAAATGAAGTATTCGGATGGTCTGCTCTGAGATTTCATGAAATCCAGAGCTCCTGGGTGGCTCCAGAGGAGGAGAGCTGCTGAAATCCCGGTCGCCGTATCCACGGCACAGCGGTTAGCGGAGCGAGGGCTCTCTGCTTGCTTCAGTTGTACGGACTGCTGTGAGGTGCTGCTGGTGTGAGGCTGGCGTAGCAGGTGTTGACAAACAGGTCTGCAAGGAATTAAGAGAATAAGGAAAGTTCTTATACATAGAGCACATTGCTGCCCCCCTGCTTTAGTCTTGTATTTAGTTGGAAAATCCATCCAGCACGCACGTAGCCCTCCCAAAATAAGCTACCAGTACTGGAAAGGCATGAGGGCAGGATGCCTGTGAAACTGAAACCTGTCAGAAAAATGCCAGAAAGGCTGGATGACATGTATCTCAGTTTAAGGATTAGTGACTTTTGCACATGCTATAGCAGTATTTTTGGTTGTTTCCAAAAGCCTTGCTGAGGAATTTGTGTACTACCACCTGGGATTAGAAAAATAATCTCCCTTTATAGTGAATTCAGTTCTAGTCCTCCTGCTAAAATAATGGAACAAATAATAGGAGAAAGAAAAAATGAACCTTTTGACAGAAGTTATAGCCAGTGAGGGTCCATGATGAATTGAGTTTCATACGCTGGCACAGCACTTGACAGTGTGCCCTGCAAACTGAACTGAAGACACAGTTGCGTGTGGGTTTATAGGAAGGATGAAGGACTGTTAAAGGAGGTCAGCAATAGATATCTCGTCATTGTGATATCCAAGTAGTGAAGTTAAGTTAAATCTATTTTAGTATAATTAAGGATGTGGATGGGAAAGATAATTGCATTGTCAGATGACACCAGCTGGGCAGGGATCACAAAACACAATGCCATCCTTGTGTGTTGGGGAAGAACTGATAGGTACAGGCCAGGAAGCAAGCTAAAAATCTACTTTAAAAAATCATTTGTGCCCATTGGCAATTAACTGTTAACACAAGCAGTCCACAGAAAAGAGAAACCTGGAAAAAGTAATGTAAGGGTAAACAGCAGGTTAGATATTAATTTGTAATGCCGCACAGCAGCCAAGGCAGCTAAGGGATCTTTGGCTGCGTGTGCATAACTCATACATCCGGGGGCAAGAGCCTTCCTCTGCAAAGCTACCGTGTGGCACCGGGAACACGTTGTCGGCGTCATAAACACCGCGATACTGGCAAATTGCAGAGCTTCGGAAGAGCCTTGTCCAAAAGATAAATGGGAGAGAGAAATGAGGAACACTTCCAGGAGTTAATATTTAACTTGGCTGGGTTGGCACAGACAGGAATGTGATATTGCTCTAGAAGAATATGGAGGCTGTGAAAAGCAAGGAAGGCAAGGAGTTCTGTAGGCTGTTCGCCAGACAGTGGGACTGATAACAGGTAGAATTGTGAGAAAATAAAAATAAAACAACACAAAAGTACTAGACTTTAAAATCTGCAGAAAGCTTCCTTGCAGCGTATTGTGCTGCAGAAGGATTGCCTGGAGAGATGATAACGAAACCATCGTCAGAGGCATGCTAATGTACGACTAAGCGAAGCTCTAGAAAATGTACCAGAAAGCTATAAAGCTATAGCTTCCCTTTAGCAAACAGAGATGAGCTTTCTTTTTTTTTTTTTTTTTTTTTTTTTTTCCATTTCTAGAAGGCTGCAGCTCTGTGCTGTACTAGGCATCTGCATTTCTGTGCCATGTGAGTGAGGCTTAAATCGCTGAATTGTCAAGAAGTCTGTCCTTCAAAAGTTCAGCAATAACAGATTTGTTGCAATAACAAAACCATACGCTTCAGGGAATAACAAACTCTTAGGTCTTGTTGATGCACTTGATTAAAGTCTTTGGGATTCGGGAGAAATGAAATTAGCTGTGAATCTTTGGAAAAAGTTGGCATTTTGAAAGGTATATTCCCACTTGAGATCTTCATTATTCCAGTGGCATGGAATGAAATGGTGAAAGTAATGTTGAAAAGCACCATAGTGACAATTAATTGTGTCACAGGCCTGGTACCAGAAAAGGTTTTTCAGGAGACAGAAGGTCAGGGTGTGGGGATGAGCAGGTACCTCGGCGTTACTGGAGCACCTTACAACTGCTCCAGTAAATATCCTAGCCACCTCTGTAAAGTATTATGGTGTGACTGCGTACATTGATTAAGGGGAAAAAAACCCACCCCGAAGTGTTTTAATAGCTATCAGCATGGTTTAAGATTTAACTTGTGAAAGGCACAATGGGAAAACACAGAAGCCAAGTAAGTATTAGTCATTTTACCTCGTGTATTTTTCATCTGTATAGTTCCCATCTTACATATTCAGGAATTAGGTATTTTACTTGTTTGAGCAAACCTCCTCCTTCAGCACGTGGAGTTCATGTATGTTCAGTTGGCACAGTTGTTGCCAGCCTATACCAAAACATCGGCAGTGTGTCCATAGCAAAACTCACAGCAAGCACAGGTATACGTGTATGAAGATGTGCTTTTAAGCTACACAATTCCTAATGGAAAACAGAAAAATTTCCTAAGCAACAAAAGGAGGTATGAGAGAGTCTTTTGCAGCCTGCATTTATTATTGTGAATTACTTTTTTTTTTTTTTTTTTTAATATAAATATATTTTATACTAGTTCCCGTATCAGGAAAGAACTTTGCTTCCAAGTCTGGATCTGTTAGACATGATATACAGCAGGAAGACAAAGCTGTTATCTGCAAACACTGAGATGAAAATGAACAGAGAGGATACTTTATCTCCTAACTAGGGAGAAAAGAGATTGTCCATATGTTTCCCACATTTCCTCCGATTCAGATAACCATTTCCAAATTAATCAAAGTGTCCTTATTATTTTCAAACAAAACAAAATGCTCCTTGCCCCTGAAAACTTTTAGAATCACATTTTTTTTCTGAATAGAACCAAAGACCTAAATAAAACTCAGAAAAATAATGAAAAGGAATAAATGCCAGCTTTGATAAGAAAGTATTAAAGCTTTTGATATGTTCAGAACCCAAAACGCTCAACACAGAAGGAAAATTGCATGGTAGAGCCAGTTTTGCTCTGATGGAAGTGGGTTGGGTTTCTGCTTTTTCACTGGGAAAAAAGTCAAATTCAGGAAGTTCCAACAGTTTTCTTGGTTTTATATTTTACTACATCAGCATATGAAGTTGTAGCATCAGCTTAACATATTAACTTCCTTCTCCTCTCCCCAGTTGTCATTCATCATCATTTTTATCCCACAGACAAAAAAAATCAGACTGAACTGTGAGGCTTTTGCCGGCAGCACAGGGCCACGTACCCTCGTCTCCTTGTGCACAGTAGCTGGCGTGCCCGGCCAGTCTGTGTGCTTTCCAGACGGCTGCTCATCTAATCAGAGGCAGCGCTGGTGTCTCTTTGATCCGCAGTGGGGGCTAGCAATTTGATTTCCTTATTTGAAGCAAGTTTTGTCTTTCACCAGCATCTGCAGGCCGAGGTGTTGGCTGGCCACGTGTGATGTCTGCCGTGGGATTGTGCCCTGCGTGGGGCTGCCCCAGGCGCGGGGGCTGCGGGCAGGGGGCTGCGGGCAGGGGGCTGCGGGCAGGGGG
>CM021705.1:25174670-25189113 GCA_011074415.1 Stictonetta naevosa | reverse complement strand
CTGCGGGCAGGGGGCTGCGGGCAGGGGGCTGCGGGCAGGGGGCTGCGCATCGCCCGCAGCTCAGCACCGCGCAGCTTCAAAGGTCACTAGCGAGAATATAGTTAGTATCAGGCGGATAGGATCATGTAGTATATAAGCATTTTTGTACTGTGCTGTCTTAATTCTTTTAACTATGGATGCTAATGGTGATGGGAATACCATTTGGTAAGCTGCACGCTGGTGGAGCTGTGTACTGGAATTTAGTTCAGAGAGCTCTGTATGTTTTGTTTCTAATCAGACCCGTACGTGCCATTATTGAAGTACAAGTGCAGTTTGTGTCTGGCTTGTTTATCAAGGAGCAACGCAGTTTTTGAAGATGTTGGCCAGTTTCATAAAATTCCAGTGTAAGACAGCATTGATATTTTTAGGGGGGTTATATATAGCATAAAGGTCTGCATTCCTTTCTAGCTCTTTTTAGCTAAGCAGTTTTCAGATCTTATACTGAATTTGGAAGTTTTATAAATGAGCTTTGTGACAGAAGTGGCTAGTGCTACTCTGAGATCGTAGGAACAAACTGGGCATCGAGAAATGTCATCGTATAAGGTGCCTACCCAGGTTTGCTGTGTATATGCAGCTTTGCACTTTTGGCACTTCTAATTATTTTTGATGCATTTTAGAAAGACTTTTGCTGTTTCAGTTGGCCTTCTGTGCAAACATACTTGGTATTGCAGTGAGCTGCATGAATCCCTATTAACTTCAGCGCACAGTTTCCCTAGATAATTATTTAGTTTAAGCTCTTCTACTCTTGGATATTCCATTCTATTTCTGGTCCTGTTCTGTTGAATATTGAATGTCCTAATTGAGAAATACTTTTTTTTTTCCCTGATTTACAGAGCACATATGCAAGTGATAGCCAGTTACTTTGTAACATAGATTCACAGAATGGTTTGGGTTGGAAGGCACCTTAAAGATCATCTAGTTATGAGATCATCACCCCCTTGTCACGGGCAGGGACACCTTCCACTGGACCATGTATGCTATGAATTGTATAGATGTACTTTCTAACATTTCTGTTTCTTGCTCAAATGTCTTTTAAGCAAAAAATGTATTAAGGAGAGTTTTTACGGCCCGGCCGCGCGCCCCCCGAAAAAAAAAAAAAGCAGAAATTTCATCTAAAAAAATACTGACAATCAGCTTGAAGTCTTTCAGGTTTGTAGAAGATACTTGGTTGCAGAAGAACTCTTTGCTTTGTGAACTTTTTATCTATCCTGAAGCCATTATAAATGGCATAATTATGAAATATTATTGATTCAAAAAAGAAAGTACTGTAGGACTGCGTACAAACTATGTGCAATTGTATACCTTGCTTTTCTATACCTTGCTAATCAAATATATTATCAGTATTCAAAATGTAAATCTTCAAGTCATAGTTCTCTAATTTTCAAACACCCTGATTCATTTATGAAGTGGCATCCCAAGCAGAATAATTAAAAATACGATGCTGATCTATGACAGCAAACACTACCTGCCCCCCTCTACGTGACGCGTGTTCAGCCCTGTATTAGCAATGTCGAGTTTATTGCCCCCCACAGCCCTCCCGAGTGAAGCAGTCCCCACCGCAGAAGTACTCCCACTGCGCTGCCAGAGCTGCAGCTCGTGCATTCGCTGGACGAGCAAAGCCTGCGTCACCGCGTGCTCCCATAACTCTGAGGCTTTCAAATGGCTGTCATGCCACCCGAGTTGCTCTTTAAAGCTTCATCGAATGAGTTATGAATCGAACATCTCAACGTGTTTACATTTTCAAACTGGAAAAACCAAGTCACAGCAAATTCCTTGCATTTGTGGCACCGCGGCCGTGCCCGCGGCACAGCTCGCTCTGCGCTCGCAGCGCTGCGCTGGCCACGTGTGTGCACAGCCTCTGGTCCCCGCCACATGCACGGCCCTCAGCACGCGGCGCTGGGAAGGGAAAGATTCACGGTTCTCTCTGAAGATCTTTTCTCCACAGGGTTATTAATTCATAATGACATTTGTATGGAAAAAAAAAAAAAGCATTTTGTTCAGCTTCTGCTTTTGCATATTGTTTTGCTCTCAGGAATCATATTCCTGTGTTGTGGTACAGTTATCTCCACAGCAACAAGTCACAAACAGAGGACTATGACTTCAGCTGAGGAACATGTAGAAAGCATTGATGAGCTGCCAAGCAACAAAGATTTGGTTTCAGTGTGGATGCAAAAGCCAGATAGTGACATTTTTGCTTGGTTTTAGTCTGTCCTCCTTCCGGTGAATTCCCTCTGAAGATAATTTAGGCTTAAGAGAGAAGAAAGCCCTTCCACAGGAACTCGTTATTTTAGTAACAGCTGAATAAGGCCTAAGGAGGTCTTCAGGCTTTGGACAACTCTTTGGAAGTAATAATAATAGAAAAGGAAAGAAGCTAGACAGAAAGTATTGTCATCTGACCTATTACCATAAATCTCTTCAAGCAGTGTGGTGCTGGTGACACTTCAACTCGATACAAAAGCAACACAGCAAAGCAATCAGTCTGAGTAAAAATGTGCCAACAAGTTCATCTTTAATTAGTGGTTAATGAATTGTTTCGCTCGTTCATCAGAGCATGAACACTCCCACAGCTGTATAGCTGGCACTGCGGGAAAAGCATACTGGCCATATTCTCCATACTTTATAAACCTATATATTAATATCACACCAGAGTGAATTACCTGAAGAGCTAAGAATGGGCGATATTTACTAGCATGTTATGCCAAGCTGTGTAAGAACTGTGTGATCAATGAGAAACATCTCTGCGATTTTTGTCTTGATTTTTTTCTGACTGGAACATGTCTGCTTTCCTGGGATGCCTTAATTCTGATCGAGGTCTCAAGGACATGCTGGGCCTCCTGCACAGACAGCTGGCACACATGGAGAACTGTGAATGCGGTGTACCCAGTGTTTGAAATTTCTGGGTGTGTTGCGGCCTCATCAGAGGTTGTGTTCTGTCCAGCACAGCCTCTGGTGAACACCTGCAAAACCCAGACAGGTGGGCAGAGTGCCTGCGCTGTGTCCCAGAAAAGCTTTTCAATGGGAAAATGGAGATCTGCCACACGCGGTATCCACATCTTTGCCAAAATGCCCCAGATTCCACATTAAGAATAGGTATTTCTTAGACTGTTTCAAAAATCTTAGTATTGTGATATTTTGCAATATTCAAACTTCTCCATTACAATTATTCTCTTCCGTTCTCCATCCGCTAGATTAAGAAAGGCACGTTCTCTGAAGTGCTATTTGCATGTTCATCCTCAGCTACCAGTCCCTTGGCTAGTAAATGCAAGACCACAATTGCTTTTCCCAAGCTGTGCCATATTGCTGCTTACAGTAAGCCTTTACCACTTAAACAGTGTTTCTCAATACTTAAAATCTGGTGTCCTTGTGGTTCTTCTGTCTCCCCATAGCCCTTTTTGCTCCCAGGCCCTCCTGAGCTGGGAGATCTAAGAGAGTCAGTCGCTCCTGGCTGCAGGTACTTCCACTTATTCCTGCAGCTGTGAGGAATGGCCCTTCAATAGCTTTGGGGGCTGCTTGAGTGTTTCCAGTAAAAGGCTTCCCGGTCCCTTTTGTACCCTGACCTGGCCGGGTGCTCCCCCATGGCCATGAAAGTTATCAGCCTGGGTACCGCCACTGGTCACAGCGCAGCTTTGTTATGTGGCTACCTGTGGAAATAATTTTTTCCCAGGCCTCTTGCAAAAGAGAATAATGCTTTCATTGAAGCATCCTCAGCCGGCGTATCTGCCTTGTGAAGGATGGTTATTCCTTACCTGGCTTTGCAGTCTTTTAAAATCACTCATGAAATAATTGAATTAAGCTTTCATGAAATAGATCTTAATTTTATATTACAGATCTCACAGAACTGGAATTCTAAGATACTGGTGACTGATGAACCTTTACATGGATGCTTTTGCTTGGAAATTGGATTACAGTGAAGCTTTTCAATGCTTGCAGTGTAATCCTGCAGCGGTGTGGTTTTTGCATAAGAACAAACTGAAAGAGAGAATAAAGGGAATGTAAAATGAAATTAACTCTGTTATAAACCCAAACAATAGTCAATCAAATCACCTTATCATTTAAAATCTGTGATTTATGCTGATTTTATTATTTATTAGCAATAGAATGTGAGACACAAGATTTGGAATGTTTGCGATGTTCTGGACCTTTCTTTGCATCTGAACTCCTCATCTGGGAAGGATTGCTTGGTACCAAAGAAGAGTAATACTTTTTGCCGGAGAAGGTAACTACATTTTTCCTGATACTTTTACTATGCTAATGACATAAGCAGATTAAAATAATAATGCAAACACTGGAACTGGAAGATTTTACTTTTAAAAAATGACAAAAAATAAACTTTACCATATACCTCCCAGAACATCTAATAACAAAGAATGTATCTTTATATTACATGAACCTGGTAGATCTGGGGTGACTGCAATAATTTCAAGACGAGAAGAGAAGCATGATTTTTGATGGGACAGTTCTTTTATTGAAAAGCCTCATGTTGGTGAAAAAATGCATAAAAAAAATCATTCAGGCACACTAGACCATTTTCAAATTTCTTGGTTGCTCAACTAGTCTGGTGGCTCGAGCGAAGTTACTTAGTAATGATATTTGTAAGACTTTTATCTTGTGAGGAGGACTTTGCTGCTAAATGCGTGTGCAGAGATGGCACAGGCTGCCGTCTTGTGTTAGCATCAAGCGTCACGGCATTCGTGGGTGCATGGCCCACGTGTGTCTGTACCCAGCGCACAGCATGTCCCCCTCCTCGTGCACCCTTGCACGAAGGTGGGGAGAGAGGTGTGCTGTGCTCGGCATCTGCGAGCACCGGGTCGGAAGGTGTTACTTACATGAATTAAAAACCCTTGCCCTGTGGAGTGGTAATGTGAAGTAGGTAACATTGTCTTGCTAAAAGCGGCGTGACAGCTGGCAGCACTCTGCAGGGCAAGAGACCAAGAGTACTCCAAGTCACATCTTTTTAACGCTGAGCTGCATGATTAGATGAGATTAGTGGGTCAGAATACAAGAGCTATTTACCTCCTGGGGCTACAGGCTGTGGGACAGACAGCATTTCTCTCACCTGCCTCCTCTAGTGGTGCCTCTGCCCCTCAGCCCTGTTCTGTGTTTAATGGCTTGCATTTTTACACCAGTAATTTTTAAAGATAAGTTATAACCTATGCAGTGTACGTTTCCCTAACATTTTCAATCTGAAAACCTAGGAACACGTGAATTTTGTGGGCCTGCGCTGTCCTTCCAAACTAGTGAGCTGTATTAATACATCACCTAGCAATTCACAGCTTATTTTGTGTTCTAAATGTAATGAAATTTACAGTATTTTGTAAGTCATCCCATAATTTCCGGGTATGGAGGTGGAACATGGTTGTTATAAACAGTGCTGAAGTATTGAACTTGGAACATCCTGCTCCCTAAAAATGTGTGGGTTTTTTTTGTTTGTTTGTTTTTTGTGCTTCATCCCGTAGGGATTGTGGTTAGGTCCCTCCACCTGCGAAATGGATGTAACCACGGTCCGGTAAATGTATTGTGCTAAGCAGACTATTTATATCTGCTCTGAAAGCTGCACCTTATTTGCTGACAGTGGATGCCTGAGAGATGCTGTCCGTGATGCCCTCGTTGGCGGCGCCTTCCCCGCTGCCCTCAGCCGGGCAGGCCGGGAGCATGGCCGCGGCAGGGCCACCACCGCCAGGGCCGGCAGCGTGGCGAGTCGAGGCCCTGCTCGCCGTACCCCACGAGCACGCAGCCCTCGTGGCCTGCATGCAGAAAATGGCTTTAAAAAGCACAGCGGAAGCCACACAGCGTTTCTGCCACAGCCGTGCCCGCGCTGCTTCTCCTTAGCCGCTGCCCCTGGCGCCCCGTGCCCTGGCCCGGTGCCACCCTGCTGTGGGCGGCCATTCCTGGCCCCGCGGCCCTGCCCGGCGGTGTGACAGGGGCAGGCGCAGCTGCGAGCCGCGGCTAACGTCTGCCTCGGGGCTGAGCAACGAGCGGGTGCTTCCAGCAGCTTCTGCGGCCCTCGGCAACTTCTCCTTCCGCACCGGCTGCCGGCTCAGCAGCCCGGGGCTGGGGAGCCTGCCGCAGAAACTAGCGGGGGTGCGCCGGCTGTGCCGAGGGCTGTGCAGCAGCAGAGCAGCCCGGTGCCGGCGTGGCAGCCGTTATCTGTGGCTCGCAGGGCCCGGCGCAGGAAGGGAGCGCGGCTGGTGTGGCGGGGCCACCGCCCGCAGCCCTCGCCCACCCCCGAGGGCTGCCTTGTCGGTCGGCCTTGTCGGTCCCCAGCGCCAGGTGCCAGCGCCAGATTAGCAGGCCGGGTTGCGGCACTTGCCATTGGGGGTTTTAAAACACGCGGCCATGCCCGGCAGGCAAGAGCCTTGCCCGTGGCGCGAGCCACACGCGCTGCAGCGGCCTCTGTCACCAGGGACGTGACTGCAATGCAAAAGCACTTCCCCTAACATTTTTTTTTAATTAGCTGACAGTAATTTTTGCTTCTTTAAGAAAATATATATGCAAACCGCAGCCCGTCGCCATGGTTACTGCTGAATGCTACCGCGAATAGCTTATTTCACGTTCTCAGACCCATAGGGTTCGGAAGGCGCGATTATTTTGGCCTTTCACCGTTTCCCCTCTAGCTGGGCCACTGTCCCGCTGCTGCAAAGAGAGCATGTTGTAATTAGCCCAGCGCCGCCGGGCCTGGCGCGGAGGAGGCGGTGGCTGCGCCGCCGCAGCGCTGGAGCCGTGCTCAGACGAAAGCCACGCAGGAGGCGAGGCAGGTAAGAGCTGCGCTTTTTGTCCCGCTCTGTAGCCCTTGCAAACTCACGGCAGAATGATACACGATGGTTTAGGAGGTTATGGTAAGTCATTTAGAAAGCTAAAGAGTTTTATTGTGCCTACATCTTATTGCACATACTTTATGAAATAAGTTGGAGAAGGTTTAAATAGTGTGCTAAAAAAAACCCACTAAACTTAAAAATTTTGCTCTGCAAAGTTTACGTAAAAAACTCTGCAGTTCCTAGGATCACTGAAGCAGCGGCAGTCCCTTAGGGTCGGACTCTCAGGCTGTTTGCCAAGCAGACCCTTCCTTGCGGGCTCTGCACGAGGTGGGACATGTGGCGGGGACACGAGTGGCACGCCTGGCCCCACGCACACAGCCGCGGCGCAGTGGGAGCCTCTCCGTCCTTTCTCGCGTTCTGTTTGTTGATGTTTTATCAGTTCGTCTTGTCCGAGGTTTGCTCCTCTGGACAAGTGGAGACAAAGATTTTCGTGTGCTGTAGAGAGCCCGGTCAGTTTCTTGACAGCGGCTCATTTCGTTCGGTTGGCAGAGCCGGGACGCGGTCGGGGGCTTGTGCCTTTAACAGCGCTGCCTCAGCCACGCAGCAGCACCCGGCTGCTCCATGCAAGGTGCTGGCCCCCGGCAGCCCCATGCTCCACGGGCAGCCAGAACTGGGGACCTGCAGCCGCTGTGGCCTTGGCTGCAGCGGGTGGCTTGTGGAACCTGCTATAAGCTAAAATGGCGATAACCCTCCTCGTGGTATGAAATGCGCTGCTGCCGGCGCGTGTCCCACCAGTTCTCCATGAAAAAACATTGCTGGATCGAGGCCAGAGCCCACCTGGGCCAAGTGCCTGCGCTTCTCATCTCCGAGGTTGCAGTAAATGGAAGGGGACCCCTGCCACTGGTTAAAAGGCATTGAAGAAATGATCTTCATATGGAATGCAGGGGGCATAGCATGTATCATAATTATTTGCTGTGAAATTAGCAGGGTGGAGTATGCTCATTTACACACTTGTAGACTTGTAGAGATTTGTCTAAATATTTTATTACTTTTAATGAAATATTTTATTACTTTTAATAAAATATTATCACTTAATATTTGCACAAAGCTTGAAAATAAAAAGGACTGTGCAGTGCAAGGGCCAAGTGTGAAATACGTATATTGTCTTTACTAAAATGTACATGCAGATAATATCACTAAAACAAAAAAAACCTTCTCAGTCCTGCAGTGTGAGATCGATTGCCTCCATGTTGCTCTAAAGCAGAAGCGGAAGTTCTTTACTAAAGAATTTACACTCTGTTAAAAGATATGTAAGAATTACTTTACTGGCAACACTGAAATTTAATGTCAGACCCTGTTGGAGAATGTAAGTTTTATGAGTGCTGAACAAACAACATAAGGAACTGAATAGCTTCTCAAAAGCCACAATCGTTTCAATCTACATTTGAAGTAACTTGTGTATCTACGTTTTATAATGGCCAGCAAAGAAATGGAAAATTAGAGCCCGATGTTTATTTTGTAACTATTGTACTCCAGCCATTTGGTGCGATAAAGTGAAACCACAAGGCGTGTTTCAAGCTTGATTGATTGGCACTGCGATTTTGGTTTTTGTAACAGAGAGAAGTGAGAGCACGCCGCAGGCCCACAGGTGCGAGCCTGGCAGTAGCTGTGCAGCGAGGGGCCCAGACCCAGCTCCGGGCACCCGGGGCCCTGCAGGGAGCCGCGGGCTAAGATGGCTGCGCTGGTGGTGCAGGGACCGAAAAGCCGCTGCTGCGCGGGCGCTTCAGCAGGCGCGCCTCATGCATCGCTGGCTGCGTCTTCCTGCCCGTACAGGATGTCTTGAGAAACTGCTCTCTGCGGCATGGCTAGAAACGGGCTGTAAGGCTTCCTTCATCTGAGTTACTGTGTTCTACGGGCTTAAATAGTCTCTCAGAATAAGAAATTTGTAATTACAAAGAGCAGGTTTAAATATATTTTCATCCTGTGTCCCTAATGACATGGCTGTTACAAGATAAACCACCGCTCAAAAGTTTTCCCTTTAAACTTTTCCCTTTGGGTCATTCTGAAATAGGTTCTGGAAGTGGGAAGTGCTTATATTCTGCTGTATGCATAGCTGCGAAGATGCCGATAACCATCCTCACTTATAACACCCAGGAAATGTGGGTGTTGCAATGCTGGACTTGTAGTGCTTCTGCCGGTCTGCACTGAATTCTGAGCACTGCAGCCTTTCTTGCTTGGGCAGCGCAGTTTCCAGAGGGAAGGGCAGGCAGCCGTTTCACAACCTTCAGAGGTCAGAATCTTACTTCACTGCTGAGAGGTCTGTGTCAGCTCAGCCGGTAAGGGGTTCCTCTTTCTTGCCCCAGTTGTAATAGCACACAGTGACTACAGCATGAAATGTCTTCCAGAATCTTTTCTGTGTACACAATATACTTCTTTTTTCCCTCATCTCCTAATTTATAGTTTTTTCTTTGAATGACATATGAAGCTGGAGCATACAATGAAATACTTCTTCATCTCTGCTGGGAAGATAATTAGTCCATTGTTCTGTGTGGTATCCCAGATGATAATCTGGGAGACCGCTGAATCTGAGATTTCCTTATGATTTCCTCTTTACCATGCCCTGCCAGGACATCTTGCTGCAGAGCTCATGCTTGATATCTCAGGGTAGTACCCCGCAGTTTAATCTGCTGAAACCCATGAAACATACATAAAATAGAATACACAAGTTGTAGGATATAGCGAGAAACCACATCACATATGAATTAGGCATCAAACCAATGATAAAGCAAACTAGACCTGTATCTTGTTGAAGGAGGAGTGTTTTGAGGCCCAGCACAGGGACACGTCCAGCAGTGGCAGGTCCCCAGCGGGGTGGGACTGGCTCGGGCGGCTGCAGGTCAGTGCTTACAGGAAAATGGGAAAATGACAGGAAAATGAAATTAAGTAAATCTGAAGTGCCAATGCAACCAAGCAACAGCTTTGGAGCAAGGACCTTTAAAGCTGTGGGGTGGATGGGGGCACTGGGTAGGGAAAGGGGGGCTCTGCAGCAGCCGTGCCGGCTGCCGGGGCTGCGAGCATCTCGGTGGCCACGCACCCCCTCTGCTACCGGTCCTGTGCGAGGAGGCACGTTTTAGTCATTGGGTAATTTTTAAAGCTAGCTCTGTGTATGAAAAAGATCATTTGTACAGATGCTGGTCTACTGCAGTTATTTAGGGGACATCTGGGCAACAAAGAGTTTGTGCAGAAACCTTTGTGACCGGAACCACTGCTCTGTAAATGCCCAGTGTACTGATGTAAGCATGCGAAGAGGAAACAGACTCACGTATTCCTTTGTGATAGAACAGAAACAGGAAGGGCAACAAATGATCCATTACAATATTCATTCCCAGACACCACCAAGGCGTGTGCAGCCAATGCTGCAGTTATCCGAGGGGTGCATCTGTGCCCTTGCTTTATGTAACGACAGGCAAAGTGATCTAAGGCAAGTCTGGAAATAAGATGGGACACCGATAGTCACAACACTTTTACTGATCTAGATTAAGCTTCTTTGAAACACAAATGTAAGTTCATGGCATGCTTTCCTAAATGGTAAATGATAATTATGTCCTTTCAGTTTTCAGTTTTCATAAGAAAAAGTGAAAAGGTAAATAACAGAAATACTGAAAAACTCTCCCTTCCTACAAAGTGCCTTTGCTTCCCTGTACATTCAGTACTCCAGGATGCTTCCCCAGAGCTGCTCTGTCTGCGCAGCTTCGGAGGAGGGACGTTCAAGTCATCCCATTCTTCACAGAGGGTTTAGTAGTGCTGCATGGGCTGTTGTGGGGTGCGGTTAGAGCACACAAAATGAAAAGTTAATTATATTAATACCGGAGTATACAACAGAACAAAAAGCTTTAAGAAGGAAACAGCTGAGTTCAGATCTCTTGAGAAGTTACCGTTTCTCTCCCAAAGTGAAGGAATTATTCATTAAAGCAGAAAAGCACAGTATCAGCTTATTTCACAGAACATAACTGTGCTTAGTTCAGCCCTGAGTACCGATGGGGGGAAAAGGCAAATTCAAGTTCCCATAGTCCCCAAGCCTGATAAATTTCAAAGCAAATAGCAAAGTGTTTTGGTTTATTCTGTATAAGATTAAAGGAAATGAAAGATGTAATTCTGAGTAGTCACTTGAAATTTCAGAAGCCAACAGAAACTCAGTGTCAATAAATTAACAAAATAGCATTCAATTGCAATAGGTATGTTACTTTAGTACATTTTTTCATTCATAAGGTAAAAATAAAGGTAATACTGGAACAACTGAGTATGGATAGCAAGTGACGCTCAGAATTACAAACACAAAGTGCACGATTTAGGGGGAAAAAGACAAGGATGAGAGGGAGAACAAAGACAAAGCTCTAGCAGACCTACAAACCCCAGTGTGTTTGGTAGGAAAAAAAAGTTGAACCAAGGTGTCTGTTGATGGAGATATTTGACATTGGTATTTGAAACTTCCATGCCTGATACCTGAGATAAACCCTTTGTCTTTTTCACTGTTTTCTCTAATGTTGATTTCCCTTACGGTTTCCGTGTAGTTTGCAATTCATTTTGACTGTGAACAAACACCAGTCTCATGCTTTATAAGAAAGTAAGTTGCTTGTGAATCCCAGTCTGGGGAACCACGGGCAGGCTGAAATTCAACCAGGTCTGAAAATGGGAGACTGTCTGGGGGGGGGAGCAAGCACTTGCGCTCATTTTTTAGCAGCAGGCACCGCTGCAGCGTCGCTACTTGTGGCAGCACCCAGCCGCAGCGTGTTGCTGTGACAACCATTTGCTCCAAGTCAAAAGCATCCGGCATGGTGTAGTAACATTTAAACAGTAGTAGAAGGGATCAGAATTCAGGATGAAGTCACCTAGGAGCACCTGGCATTCACTGAAACTGTTTTTTCCACACCCCAAGAAGGCAGGCAGGAAGGGATGTGTGAACATGCAATCCCAGCCCGCACGTGCACGGCAATGTCAGCACAGCCCCGCCGGGAAGTGCCTGCACTGCGATGGAGCAGCGACCTGAGGCGGTGGGGAGGCAGGAGCAGTTTCAGGCCAAACGCAAAAACTTCGTGACACGAGGGCCTTCTATAGCTTTTGTGTTTTAGTTCCTGTAGCACGTGGAACCGAGCTCCTCGCGTGGCCCGTGGACGTGGCCAGCTCCATCGCTGAGCGTCTGCGGCGCTGTGCTCCCCGTGGGCGAGGGACCGACGCGTAGCAGGTAGGGACGTAAGAAAGGCGTGCGTGCCTCTTCACGGGCATCGCCGTGGCTCTTGGCGTGGTCTGAATCACGCTGGCAGCAGAACGGGACTCTTACCACAAGTGTCCATTTCTCCGATGGATTAATTTTCAAAAGAGAAAGCTCCCTGCAAGTGGAGCGGTGACTGTTGGCGACGCTCTCTCAACCTAAAGGCAGTCACAGCCCCTGCAGAAACTTCCTGCTGTAACCCTGCTTGAGGCCGGAGGCCGGGGCCACGCTCACAGCGGCCTGCAGCTACATCACCAGGGGCCGGGGAGGTACAGGAACTGCTGCAGCACTGGCCGTAAGGTGACATGGTCTGAATTCTTCCCCGTGGAAGAAACCAGAAACTGAAAGTTTGAGGGACGAAAGAATAACTGAAAGTGAGGTTTTTGAGAATGCATGTTTGTATCCATTCAAATATACCTGCTCTTATCCATGTTCCAGTGTTTCACAGAGTACAATATTTTAAAACAAGAAGCTAAGCAAACTGTCTGCTGGAATCAGTGCAAACATTCGTAGGGCTTTGGCGTAAGTTCGGCTCAGACATGATTGGTGCTTTGATATCAAAAGACAAAGAGAATTCTGCCATTGATTTTATTAATATAGCAAAATATAAAGCAGAGAACTTAAAAAAAAAACACATTTTTCAAAGGCATGGGAATATTTAATGGAAACTGTCAAAAAAAAGTGAAGGTAAACTGCGAGCCTTGGGGATGGAACAGACTGTACATTGTAGAAGCAGGGATCCAAAGGAGGAAGCCTCAGTGAGGTTACAGGCAGAAAGGGCTGGGAGAGGGACCACAAATGATAACTTAATCCACTCCCTTGCCCCAAGGCAGGACGCCAGGTACCTAAATCACTCATCCAGATGAGCGTCTAGCCTTGATTTCGTATCCTTGGCAGTCGTCTTTTTTATCCAGGTCCAGCCTGAATCTCTCTTACTGCAGTTTAAGCCCATCTTCCTGTCCTCCCCACCATAAATGCAGAGAGATTATTCCCTGCCCTTTACACTCTCTTTAAATCTTGGAAGATTGTTGCTGGGTTTCCTTTCAGTCCTGGCTCTGTCAGAACACTTCCAGTTCTTCCTACCGTCCTGCTCTCTGCGTGCCCATGGGCTGTGGTTGTTGGGGCCGGCCCCGCGTGTCCCCCCGGCTCAGTGTGACTGGCTGTCGTTGAGCTCCCTTGTGCACGGACATCAGCACCCTGGGAAGGGGCACGTTTATGTCCGACTAATCTGTATTATTGCAGCTCGCCTTTCTGTTAAATAGCGCTGCCAGGCCCCTGCTGCAGAAACATGATGGTTTTAGAGATGGGGCACAGCTGCTGTGTCCTCTGCGGGCGGGCATCAGGGCGCTGCCCGGCGGGGCTGTGGCTCCGGCCAAAGGGCCCCAGGCGAGGCTGGTGGCCCGAGGGCGAGCCGGCCCTGGTGTCTCAGGCTGGGCTCATTAGCTGAATTGTGCTGCTGCAGCAGCTTCTGTCAGAGCACAACCACACTGCTGACAGCGTCCTCCTGCCCCTCCGTCTGACCTGTGCCTGTGCCGGACAGGCTCCTGGAGGGAAGGGGGCTGCTCGGCAGGGGGGCTCAGCGCAGGACCCTGCGGGTGCCGGCCACCTGCTCTCGGCGCAGCACGAGCCGGGCCACCAGCTCGTCCTGGTGGGTGCCGGGGTTCCTCTAGTGAACGCTCTGTGCAATTTCAGGCAATGTTTTAATAAGAGCTGTAAATGAGCTGATCGGAGCGCCTGCCCCTCGCTGAGCTGCAGCCCCTGTGTGGGGTGCTGGTTGGGGGGTGCTGGATATGGGGTGCTGGATATGGGGCGCTGTCCGGGGGGTGTTGGTTTGTAGGGTGCTGTCCAGGGGGGCGCTGGATATGGGGCGCTGTCCAGGGGGGTGTTGGACATAGGGTGCTGGCTGTAGGGCGCTGTCCGGGGGTGCGCTCGGCCCCGCAGTGGCTCCCCCGTGCAGGCCGCAGCCCCCCCGGGCGGTCGGGGCCGGGCCCTGCCGTGTGCCGGGCGCGGAGGGGGCCGAGGGGAGGCGGCCCCGCGGGTGGGCACGGGGGGAGCCCCGTGAGGCCGCGCGGTGCCGGAGGAGCCCGGAGGATCGCGGAGGCCGCGCGGCGGGGCCGCTTCCCGCCCCCCCGCCCCCCCGCTTCCTCCCCTCCCGAAGCCGGGGGCGGCCGCGCGGGGCCGCGCACGTGTGCTCGGCGGCTCCGCACCGTGACTCATGAGCCGCCGGGGCGCTCCGGCGCGGGGAGGATGAGGCAGGCCGCTCCCCGCCCAGGGGGGGCCCGCGCCGCCGCCGCCGGTTACCTCGTCCGCGCCACCGCCTCGCCCGGCTCCCGGGGGCCGCGGGCGGCTTAGGTGAGGGGCCGGGGAGGGCCGGGGCGGG
>CM021705.1:25155750-25169670 GCA_011074415.1 Stictonetta naevosa | reverse complement strand
GGGGGGGGCCGAGGGCGGCCCCGGGCTGCGGGTGGCGGCGGGCTGGGGCTGGGGCTGGGGGCAGCGGCCGCCCTTCCCTGCCGGCCTCCTCCTCGCCTTGTTATTACGGTTATTTTGGGGGGCGGAAAGTTCAGGAATTGAGAACTTCCCCCAGCGCCCGGTGGCTGCCCGCGGGTCAGCCTGTCACGGTGCCCGCGTGGTGCAGGAGGGGACGCGGGGACGTGGTCGGTGCGAAACGTCTGCTCAGAAAAGCTGAGAGCGCTGCCTGCCTTCGGGGGTGTTCGTAGTGTGCCACGGGGCGCAGGGCAGCGGCAGGAGGGCACGGGTGACAAGCAGAGCGGCGCGGAAAGTGGGGCTGTGGGAGCAGGTGTAAAGAGGAGAGGTGACGGGAGAGAAGCACGGAAACGAGGAGCAGCGACACGGAGAATAACTGGGTTCTGTCTTCCCTAGTGCTGTAGGGAAAAGGTGCCCAGTGAAATTCCGGTGCCTTCCAGAGTGACAAGGGGCCGAGCTGCATAATGCGTAGTTACCCGCGGAGGGTTAACGAGAGGAGCGGGCAGAGGCAGGCGCGCTGGGCCTCCCCAGCACGGCCCCGCGGCCATGCGGGCAGCACCACGGCAGCGCCCAGCAGACAGGAGAGGAGCCGTGCTCCTGGTGTCGCCGAAATCGGGATCGAACCCCCCGCGCTTGGAGGTTGGATCAGGGAGCTGGAACCACAGGCACCGAGCTGCCCTCCTGGCAGGGAGGCTGGGCCCAGCCGCAGGCGCTGCCGCCAGCCTGCTGCAGGCCGGGACCGCTGCTCCGGGGGTGCCGAGCGCTGCGCTGCCCCGCCTGGAGCGCCTGCTCCTGCAGCTTGCGCTTCCTGAGGCCTCTGTCGCAGCCTTCCTCGGCTCGTGTCAGGTCAGGTGTAGGCTAGGTGCTGTAAAACGAAGTGGGGCTTTCCTGGGTTTGAAGGGCAGGCTTTGGAGCCGCGGAACTGTGTTTTTAGGCTGAGTGTGAATAAAAGGCGTTTAAATAAAAAACGTGATGGTGATTGAGCATTCAAGCTTTGTAGGCAGTTAGTTTCTAGACTCGACGCTGAAAACGTACTATCCTGTTGTGTTGTATGTGTGAATTTATGGTGGTTGTGGAGTCTGCCTGGTTTACATGACAACCGAGCACAAGATTGTGCAGTTGTTATTTACTTGGGTACTGAGAGAAGATGCACAGGCAACAGATTTGAGTCTGATACGTGAGAGAGAAAGTCACAGGGCTTATTTGTTGTCTCATTCGCTTTGTTTTGATTGGCAGGAGAGGATCTGAGTCCAAGGATGCTTAGTTGTACTATGAGGCAGATGAATGAATGGGCAAAACTGAGTAATTTGTAATTCACTCGAGTCGCAAAGCAGTGCAGAAGCCGTCCTGTAAAAGCTCCCGTCAGCTGCCACCGAGGATATCATTCCCATACATCCACTTCACAGCGCTGGTGTTTCCCTGCGGTGGGAACAGCGGTGCTTTGTAATTTCTTTTCATTAGCCCAGCAAATCCTCCTTTAAATTCATTTTCTTAGAAGTGTTGAGAAGTACAGCTGAGCCACGTGCTGGATAGGCACAAGCTTTGTGTCTCTTTTTTTCTCGTTGGAAATCTCTGTTGCAAACACGAGAAAAGGGGAGTTCAGGTGTGCCTGATGACACTCAGCGCTTCATAGCCTGCTGGGCAGATGGACCACCCTGCTCCACCCTCGTGGCAGAAAGTGTCTGATTCTTCAGTCTGGTAAATTAACAGAGGTAATAATAGAGAGTATCTTCCTTAAGGAGTATCAGCAAATCCGTTTGGTTGGTGGAAGCAGGGAATTTTACCTTTAAATTTCCCTGGCATGTGATTGCCTTCCTGCAGGATAATCAGGATCGTTCCTCGGAACAGTGTGCTCCGCTTCTCCTGCGGGCACACGTGGCCAAGGGCTGCCCTCCTCCTGAGTCACGGTGTGCGGTGCTGGGATGGGGCCTTCAGCCCAGCGCCTGTCGGTCAGACGCAGGAGGTCACAAAAACCTCGTTCTGAGCACGCTGCTTGAACGGGAAGGCAGCAGGGAGCCGTGGCCGGGCAGTCGTGCCGGGCACCTGTGGAGGCTGGCCCCGGGGTGAGGAGCAGCGCCGGGTCACGCCGCCTCTTCGGGGCTGCGCGGGAGTGGCGTGTCCGTGCCTGCAGGTGTGGGATTCCATGGAGAAATCTCAGGGATTTGCTGACTTTCTTTAATCTGGAGATGATGTTGATTCATCCTGCTTTGGAAAGTTTGAACAAGGTAGTCAAGAATAAGTGTGAAAGGAGCTGCTTCAGCCTAAGTGTAGGCTTTTGTTTTCAGTCTTGGAGAAAGGTTAGCCTTCCTTGCGTTGTTCCACCTCTTGGATTGTAGCCCTCGGTCACTTCATGAAGTCAGAGGTGCTGTTTATCATTTCCTAGTAACACTTAGTAATAATTACCGAGTTTAACTTTATTCTGCTTCCTGTGATGAGCCAAGGACTGAATAAGCCAGCATTTTTTGGCCCCTCCGTGACAAATGTCACACGTTGACGCACGTTTGACAGCAGCCCGTACCCTCGTTGCTTTCTTACAAAACCCGTTTTGTACAGAGGATTCTGGGGCTTGTCCCGTTCGCGTGTGTGAGGAGCGCTGGCAGTGCTGCCTCCCCCGTTTCACGAGCGGGGAGGGTGCTGTTGAAGAGGCGGTAACGCGATTCACCGCAGCCCGTCCTGCGAGCGGTGTGAGAGGACCGGCAGATGTACCGCCCTGTGCCCTTGGTGTAGCGGCCAGGCTGCGCCGCGTTACCTCACTGCATGCTCTCTATTTTTATTTCCTTCAAGGACTTGTTTTATTCTGCTTCCTCAGAGCGTGTGCAGGGGTGGTAGCAGCACAGGGCTGCCTGTAATTAGGAGGATGAGCCTCAGCACCTCCTGATGCCCAGAGCAGCGGATGATTGCTGCCTGGGAGCTGTGCGTGAACTGTGGCCGTCGTTCTTCTACCAGAGCCAGCACCAAGGAAGTGGCGCACACTGGGTTATGACAGACACCTTCAAGTAACAGTTCATTACCTTCAAGGGCATAATAGGTGTTTTCCTTTGCATTATGTGCATTTTAAATGCAAATACCACGAAAAGGTAATTTTGCTGTTAACAAAGATCGGCTCATTAAGATAAAGCTGCATAAAAAGTTGTTCCCTTTTGTTGTCACCTTTGTTTATTTTTTTGGCAATATTTGCCCACGCTGAGGGTGACTTCTGTAATTACGAGCGTTTATCAACAAAATCTTGCCACTGCTGTCAAGCAGCAGTTTTACTGTGGCTGTGTTTTGTGTATTTTATGAGGGCTTTCCAGTGTGAGCGTGGAAGGACGCTCATGTCGGTGGGCAGCTGTTGGCGGTGGTGCGGGTCTGGAGCACCTCGCAGCACAGCAACGCCGTGCACAGGCGCTGCGTGAGGTCCTGGATCCCTGCAGTGTGCGGGTCTGGGGCTTCGCTCAATGGGTTTGTATGCCAGCAGCCCCAGGGGAGAGGCCTGGGTGGGACGCCTGCCCCAGGGTTGGTGGCTCCTCGCTGCGCAGCGTCCCCCCGTCGGCTCCGCGGCCGTTCCCTGCCGGCGGACACGGCAGCCTCCACTGCTTGTGCTTCTCGGGGCTTAGAGCAGTTGCCCCGGATTTTTTTTATTAACAATTACATATTGTAAACTCAGTTTCCCAAGTAATGCACAAAGTAAACAACATTTCCTTCCGATGAGCCCGTAATTATTTACCGAAAGGATAAACATGTGAGTGCTTTTTTGTTGCTGTCCTCGGTGACGTTTGGAGCCTGCTCTGCCACGAGTGTGTGCGATTGCAGTTCCCATCGTGTCAGCGAAAGTTCGGAGCGACTTCCAGGGAAAGAGAAAAGGACCATGAAAAGTGTGTCAGTTGTGTGAAACTTGAGTACATCCCACGACAAGGAAATACACGTTTAATGCAAAATTTGGAAGGTGAGGGGTGTGCAGTTCCTGAGGGGGCGTAGTTCCTGGCCGGGTGTTGAAGTGAGCGAGCGGTGTTGCCCCATCCCATCCCGTCCTACCTGCGGCAGTTGGTGCCCTGCGCACACCTCTGTCCTGGCTTCCCCTGGAAAGCAAAGCCAGCGGCAGCTCCTGTTACAGAGCAGTAACTCCTGCTACACGTTGCCGTGCTCTGCTCAGAGGCAGCAGTAACTCCTCTGCCTCGGAGGCTGACCTGAAACTCCTCCCTCAGCCTCCGGTGGCCACCACCCGAGCTGGTACAGGTCAACGTACGCGAGGTTGTCCGTGTCTGTCGGGCTGCTTGATGGCGGTACGGGGCTTGCTGTGTGCTGACCTCGGAGTGAAGTCCAGCTCTGGATCAGGAGAATCGCTTTTCCTCTGGTATCAGTTATTTCTGAAGATGTCTGCATGCTGCCAGCTCTACCCAGTGACACAGCCCATGTTTCAAATGAAGTCTGTATGTTACAGAAGTCTAATATCTTCTAAAACACCTTTTTTGAGGTGTCTGGCAGAGCTCTCTTTTTAATGTACTCTAAAGGAAAAGAAGTCTGCAGTAGATCTAATCCCTGAGCTCTTGCTAAGGCCTAACCACGTATCCACTAAACGCAGCTCGGGGTTTCAATGGGATGATTGCTGTTTGCAATTAATTAGAAGCAACAGCAGCAGCTTATAGGCTAAAGACATACCTATGTGACCAGGATGCGAAGGAGTGCACTCAGAGTTAATTTGCGTTTGAATCTACAGATTGCACAGAAAAACTGAGGAAGCCAGGACAGAGGAAACCAAAGCCACGTGAGCTTTCCACAGCCGTGTTCTCCTCTCGGCGGGCCAGGTGTACACCAGCGCTTGTGTGGGGCGGCTGCGGTGCATGGCACCAGCCAGAGCCCACTGCGCCCAGCACGGCCCTTGTGGCATAGACACCAAACATTGTCGTTTTGGGGCATAAATATGCACGCTGTACTCATTGGTAGCTGCATCGGGGTGAGCTTCAGCACAACAGAAAGAAATAAGTACTGGGCAGCTTAAAGTCTGAATCGCGTGTCACTTGCCGTTTTGAGAAGTGAGGTTTCACCTGGCCAGCCCAGCTGGGGTTGCCTCACTTCATCGGTTCTTTGTCTGAATTTACAGGTGGCAGCTGAAATTTCAGGATATAGTCCGGGTTTTTCTGCTGGAAGCACACCTTACTGCCTGCCTCTGAGAGGGGCTTTTGTTGTAAAAGGAAGGTTTTTTTCCACTTACATACTTGTCATAAAAGGATTTTTTTTCCACTTAAACACTTGTCATTAACGTTACATTCGGAGCTGGTTCTTACAGAAAGTGCCTCTGTCTTGCTTGCCGTTGCATAAAGAAAAGAAGAGCGCAGGCTGAATTTTCCCTTATCTCACTGTACCACATTTATGTATCTCGTAGTAAGATGTTTTGTTTCTCCGGTTTCAGACTTGGTGTTTTAGAAGATTAATCGACTTAGCAGCACTGTTTATTAAGCTTAGTGATGATAACAATGTAATAAGTCATGAGACAGTCACGGATCATCTGGCAAAGCAAAATAGGCCTTGAGGTTGAACTTAGAGCAGGTATTTTTTGGAAGGAAAAGTAAAACATTGCAGACACGGTAAATAACGCTTCTGACTTGGTGGCTTTTGTAAGCTCACGCTTGCCTGAGGAGCGCAATGGCACGTGCGTTCGCTCTGCATCCACTGCATGCTGAGCGTCCGAGCAGCGCGTGCCTGCTGTTGGGAGCTGCACACATGAAGCACGGCGCCGCTCCCTGCACAGCCCCCGTGCCGTGCCGTGCTGTGCCTTGCCGTGTTGTGCCGGCAGGGCCAGCGGCAGGAGTGGGGCCGGGGCCGCTGCAGCCCCATCCGCACGTCCGGCAGTGGCTGCGCTGCGCCTCCGCGCTGTGCTGTGCTGCTGCTGCCAGAGCCGGCCTGGCTCCTGAGGCTGAGTAAGAGCTTGGGAACCCAGTCCGGCTTTGGGCTCCGGGCCCAGTTCTCCTTCCAGAGAAGTTAATGGGAATCGTTCCTTCTAAAAAAGGCAGAGCGGCCGCAGCTCTCCCGCACGGCCCGGCGAGGTCTCTTGCTTGTGCCCTGGAAGCCCGCAGCCCAGACCCGTGGTGCGGTGGGCCCGGGGCATTGCCCGGGAGCAGGGCTCCTCGCCCGAGGTGGGCTTCCCCCCGCTGGGGGCAGCTGCTGTCGGAGACAACGGAGCTTGCTGCGGTAATAGGGTCTAGGCATATCCGAGGTCTCAAGCCTGTAAATCCCTCTTAACACGTGCGTACCGAGGAGTTCGTCAGGCTGTGGAAGCGCGATGGATCAGGCACATTTGTCAGGTTTTCCAAGCAGGTTGCCAAGCTGAAGGCAACCGTAATTAGGCCTGGATTCACCGGAGAAAAAAGAAACAAATCAAAACCAAACAAACCCAACCAAACAAGCAGCAAACCCCCCAAATGCACCACGTGTCTGTGTGTGTGAGTGCACGTGCCCGAGAGCTGGGATTCAGGCGTTTGCCTGGTTCTGCCCGCAGAGAGGCGGCCCCACGGCCCCCAGAAGTGCGTGCCCTTCCCCTTCCTTGCTGCGCCCCGACGAGACGTGCTCGCTGCTGCGGCGGTGCTGTGCCATCTGCTTTCCATGGAAGGGAGCTCCTGCCAGCCACGCGGGCTGATGGACACTGCCTGGCTAACTTAGGAGAAATAAACGGGTGGTATTTTTCTGCGACTCTCAGAAACTGGAAAAAACATCCAAACAAAAAAATGCTTCTTGCCGTGTTTGGAAGCTTCGTTAGTGCCCGAACGGCGTTTAGTCTATGGGTATTTGCCTTTGTTTTGAAGTGCAATCCTGTCTATATGTGGCTTTATGTGGGAACCCTGCCGTACTCGGTACGTGGGCAGAACTTAAAATGGCTTTGAGACTTCTTCACAAGCAGTGGAAAAAGAAAAGGTAGTGAATCAGGGATATTAATAATGCAATTATGTGCTCCTCGGCTTTTGATGTGCAACAGTTAAAATTGTTCTTCTGGGGGTGCAGACACTTGCTTTTATGGCTCAGCTGTGCCAACTGCTTAGAAGAAAGACCCTGGAAAAATATCTGGCTGTTTATCAGCGTTTTATTGAGCCCCTGTATTTATTTGTGCCAATACATTCCATAAATTAATCTTTATGATGTGATTTTTTGTGGCAAGTAGGCACAGCTCTGCCCCTTTCTTCTAATTAGATACAGCTAATGGTGGCATCTCAAGTGCAATAGTTTGATTTTTTTCACTCATTTTTCTGCATGACTGGCAGAATTACTGCTTTGGGTTTTTTGTTTTGTTTTCTACAACTTGTAAGCATTCTGTCTTTTGTCACAGTAAGTGTAGAAATTACTTTGTTTTCCTTAAATCTTTTCAGAAGCTCTGTTCAAATATTCTGTCTTTTTTTTTTATGACTAGGATTTTTAACTGTTGTACTCACTATTTTTAAATGCGTTTTTAAAGGTAAGAGTGAGGATTCAAGGAAGGCAGTAATCTTTGTGAGCCTTTTTAAAGGTGCCTCACTGCGTTGTTCAGTTTCGGTAGCTTGCGCAGGTGTTAATGGAAGAGGAGGTAAACTGAGATGCTGAGCAGAGGGCAGAGAGGAATCTTCCACGTGGGAAATACGAGGGGAAAGCTGATAAAAATAGTGGAGGCAGGCAGTTATGATGGATGTTTGGGGTATTACGCAAGCCTCTAAAATTGCCACGCAGCGCGAAGAACATTAATTGGAACATGGCCGGAGGGCTCGCGGGCTTCAGCGAGGAATCACCGGGTGTTTTCTGCCCCGGAGGCTGAAGGCTCAGCGCCGTGCCAGCCGCGGGGGCAGCGGGTCCTGTGCCAGGAGGGGACGGGACGAGCCCCGGGGGCAGCGAGCGCTTGGCATAGGACGTGGCCATCTTAAAAAAGATGGCCTTAGAGACATTTCACTTCTTTCCCAGAATAAAGGGTAGTCACACAGTTCTTACTACTCCTTTTTGATACTGTTGACTGATTTGGAGCTTTTACTTGATATCTGAAGGCACACACTTATTTAGCTTGCCTCAGATTGTTCGCGTGTTGAAATGAATCACGTCCACAAGTGTTCCTGTGCTCCTGGGCACTGTGTTCGTAGGGATCTTCTGCTCAGTCAAGGAAAGTTTCTGCCAAACTTGGTTTTGCTGTGTGCGCAAATCCATTTTGTGCTCACATTTTAATACATGAGAATTATCACAGATACCTCGGGTGGTGGCAAGGCGTAGCATGTAGATTTTTATGTAAATAACACACACGTTATTTTAGTTTCACTGTATTTTCTGATAAGCTGTGTAAGTTACTGCTATGCTAGAAGAATATGCCTGCTACAAATTCAGTGTAAGGCCAGAGGTATTCAAAATAGAGTACTGTCTGCTTTTTGATCAGGGTTTCTCTGGGACAGAGGCAGCTGTGAGCTGGAGCGCTGCCGGCGCTCCCCCTGACCTCGCAGCAGGCGCGGGAGCAGCCCCAGCACCGCCGCCACCCTGCGACTGCCTGCTGCAGGCTGCCCTGCCTCCGGGCGTGCGGAGGGGCTGCAGCAGCGCGGGCTGGGGCTGGGCTGGGTGCCGCGGCTGGGGCTGCGTCCCCTGGGGTGCTGGGGCCTCCTGGAGAGCACCCCCGCGCAGGTTGCACGCCGCCCTGGCCAGCGCTGCTGGCATTCAGCCTGCACCGGAGCAGCGGCTGGGCCATCGCGGCTCCCCCGTCCTCGTCTCGCACTGTGGCAGAGGCACGCGGCTGCCACAGCCTCGCGGCACTCCCTGGTGCTCGGTAGAAGTGCCCAGGCTGTTGGGATCGGAGCGTTAGCCGCTGCCAAAAGCGGAACCGCTCGTGGCGCGTTCCTCGTTATCTGTACGCGCATCCCTTTTTGTTTGCCCTCGAGCCGGACGCACAGCGAGGCCGGGCATGGCGCTGTGGCCGCCGGATGCCATGGGGAGGCACACGGACCGGGACGTGGCAGGCGCTCGGCTGGCAGGACGCGGCGTGCGGAGCTCTTGGCCGTGCCTCACCCTCCGCAGGGAGCAGGCGGAGCCGCGGTGTGACCTGCAGCGGGAGCAGCGGCACGGCGCCGCGGGGAGGTGGCACGAGCGGCATTCTCCATGCCTGGTAATTGAGTTCAGATTTGATCTTGCTAATTAATCTGGCGTGTACAAGGGTTTGAAGGTTGCATCCAGGCTCCTAATTCGTGGTTAATCCCATGACAAAGCGGTGACCGTGCACAGGGGCAGGGCGTGTGGCATCTGCAGTCGGTGACCGGCAGGCGCGAGGGAAGGGTGGGCAGGGGCAGAGCTGAGCAGGGAGGCTCGCTGGCTGAAGGCAAGGCTCTTAGCGGTGAAACGGCCACGTCGGCACTCAGCCTGTGCCGTCGGGTGCTCACCAGGCTGGCGGCCGCGCTGTGCCCGGTGCTGGCAGGTGGCCGTCCCGGCGGGGGGAAGCTGCCCTGGGCAGCCGTGGGAAGGGCGGTGCCAAACGGTGCGTGTTTGGTGCTGACACCGGGAACCTTCCCAGGTAACGTGCAGGTTTGCTTTAGAACCTTGGCCATACTGAGGTGCCAACACGTTCTCCTTCGCACTGAAGTAGCTAGTGAGGCCTCGAGGCCGGGTGCCTGCCGCATCTCGTGCAGTGAGAACGCCTCCGGGTCACTTGTCCTCCCTGAAAGCACCAGCATCAGCCGAATTGGGTGTTGGAGGCAGCGGCTGCTTCCCGCGCTGAGTCACGGACACGGCTTTATTTCTGTAGGAGTTCCTGTAGGTGATGTTAGGAACCACGTCCCGTACTTATGTGTGACATGCGAAACGCTTGTGTCTATGCCCCGGGGTCGGTGCGGGTCGCTGCCGGTGTGTAATTACGCTTTTCACCACTGTTACAAATACCTCCCGGTTCTGGGTCTCAGCCGTGGGAGTTCAGTCCCGAGGCTTGTCACACGGCCATGCTCTTGAGGAAGAGGCCCCAAAATGCTGCTTGCGGGACGTTCTTGTTAACATCGGTTGTGTAACCGACAGGCACCTCCGTCCCGGTCCCATTGAAGCAAGCAGGAGGAATAACAAGTGTTTAAGAAATCAAGCACTGGAGTGAGCTAGGGGAGAGAAGAAACCTTTTTTACTTAAAACGGGGCAGCCGTGCCCATCACCCTCCTGCCCCAGGGCAGCCCCCAGGCGTGCAGGAGCCCCCGCTCCGTCCGCGTAGGGCATCCCGCTGGTCCCGACAGCCCTTGGCGTGTGTCCGTCTGCAGCTAATCAAACAGAATGGCTTTAGTGTGCAAGAGGCTGATTAATAAGTAACTTTTTTACTTTTGGGAAGTGCATTGGGTTTTTTGTTGTGATGGTAACAGAGAGAGCTTTTGGTTCTTACAACTTTGGGTTGTTTCATTTCTGGTTAATAAAAGAGCTTTTAGTTATTTCAGTTGAAAAATACTTATTGGAGTTGCAAGGTAAATCACTGGATTACTTTTGTGTTGTGTTTTTTTTCCCTATAATTCCCAGGAAAATACGTGACTGCCTATTTGGACCATATATTTTGTAAATGTTATGGTAAAAGAATTATAATACGGCTATGGTTTTACTACCAGGAACAGTAGTTGCAATTTTAATGCTGTGGATGGGAACGTGAATGCGTCGTAGTACATAAATCAATAGCAGAATGGATTAAAAGCAGAGTAGTCCTTCCTGCCATTTTGTGTCTCTGCTTACAAGTTGCGAGAGCAGGGCAAGAGCTCATGTGCGCATCTTGCTCGTCTAGAGGCAGACACTGACCTTTGCCTATTCTCAGTTATTAATACCCATGCATTTAATGCTTTCAGATAACGTGAAGTACTGCCGCCTTTGAGAAGGAGATTGATACATACAGTAGATCACAAAAAAAAAGGAAAAAGAAAAAAAAAATTGTCGATCGGCACGTTTCTTTATTTTGAAGTCTTTCAGTTGCAGTAATAGTGGCTAATTTGTAACCATATTTTCTGTAAGGAAAAGGGAGCTTATGGAATTTGCAGTATAACTTTCTGACTCGAAAATAGCATGACTCTAATCTAAAGAAAGGATTGGGCCATGGGATTTGGATGTCAGTGCGGGAATGACCTGACTTGTGGGGAGTCGCTTCAGTTTGGTTAGGGACGTAAAGCTGGGAGAACTGATTTCAAGAAAGTGTCTTGTTTCTGCCCAAGGTGGTAGTGCACGTGCATTTAGGGCACACACTTTATGACGTTGCCTCTTTCCTTATTATTTATCCAAATTGTATGAACCCAGTATGCTTGGGTGCATTAAGTTCATGTGTAATGTCAGATTTAGGTTTCTGCTCAAATGGTTTCAGAAGCTGTGCGGTGTGCTTGAGACAAACACGCCTGATGAGGAGCTGCCTGAGAAGCCCACTGAAGGCAGTGGGAGGTGGCACAGCCTTCCCCAGCTACTCCGTCAGAGCCGAAACAGTACAGAAATAGCCTTTAAACAGTGCTGGTGCTACTACTACTAAAACTATGTGTATTATGCAAAATATCTGGGTCACAGAAGTAATGTTGGCAGATTTTTCACAAATCTGGTGTGGGGCTTGCTTTGTAGTTTAATGCTAACGCGTGCTTGTAGGCTTACTAAGCTCTGTCACAAAGTGCTGGGCAGGGCGGGAGCTGGGAGGTACCGCGGGGCAGCCCCGTACCAGGGCGCTGCGCTCAGCAGCCGCTCCGTGCCGCTGCCCTCGCACGCCGCTTTGCCCGGAGGTGTACGGGGTCCCACACTGCTTCCCTCACATGGTACAGCCAGCGCAGCTCCTACAGATGAGGGCGCAAGACAAATTTGGTTTGCTCAGCAGCAGAGTTTACGAGAGACTATTTCTCTTCAACCTATCCTTCACTGTTAGGGGCCAAGATGGTAATTAGCTCATTGTTTCAGCTTAATTTTGTGACAGCGCTATAATTACATCTCTCAGTTCTGCCATGGAGTAATTGCTGTATCTTTTCCAAATTTTATGTTGAGATACGTTATTGGTAAACTTTACATTTGGCAGAGGTGTTTTGAAAATACTCTAAGGCAGTCGGTAATTTTTGTATTTCTTTATTTAAAAGACAGCTATTTGGCAATTTCAAGCTTTGAGATTGTACTGTCGGTGTAAATAGAATATTGATTTTATTCCATTTCCTATCTCATTAGAGTCATTGTCATGAGGATGGATTCATGTTGTGTAATTATCTGTTCTTGCTGACAGCTCCCATGTCACTGAGACTGGCTTCTGCAGCTTCCACTTTCTGTGAGCATAAAAATAGCATTCTTCACTGCCGTGTTCTTCTTATTGTTGTGCTCTCCGATTGTCCAGCTTTATACATCTTGCTTTAGGAGACGTGTGTGAATTGAGATAGAGAAGACAAGAACGTCCAGCAAACCCAGTTACAGGAAGAGTAAAAACAATGGCTCTTCTGGAGCAATTTCCAGTGCAGTGCTCAGATGCCTTGTTTCTGTGTCAAGGACTGTAATGAGGAGGAAGAACACACCATTAACCTAGCTGCACAACATTTCTTTATGGCGAACGGGAAGTAATAAAAACTGAGCATATTTAATCAGAACTCGGACACCATAATCAGGTGGTCCGAGAAAGTGAAACTAACACAAGGGTGTTTTCAAGTAATGTTTTCCTTAATTTGTGAAGCTGTTTCTTAATCATTTTCAGTGACCCTGCCCAGCAGCCAGCTAGGTCACCTCTGTTACCCCCTTAAGGAATGACTGCTTGGTGCTATTTCGCTCTACATCTGCCTTGTCTTTTCTGAGAATCATTCTTTAATTCACTTTCAATGTTTATAACTTAGTTTTCCTCACTTGTATTTATTTGTGTCCTTTTGCCTTCCCAACAATCAGTGAATACAAAGTTACGCTGATGCCAAATCAATGTTGCAGCAGTGCCAAGACAAGTAGAAAAAAAATATATATAAAAAAGCCTTTAGTATGGAATGGCCTGGTAGGTAGACTCTGGAAACTGCCAGCCCCCAAATAAACTGCAAATAAATTAAACAAACCCAAAACTATTCAGCCCCTCTCACATACAGTTCCTCCCTCTGGCTTTGTCGCAGTGTCTCCTAGCTTCTCGGAGATGCCCCAGGAGAGACATCAGCTGTACCTGCTGGTTTTATGCAGACCGTGGTCTCCTGATAGCATCTGAGGCTCACTGGGGACTCCTTGATTGGCTTGGAACATAGTTGATGCGGATCAGAAGTTACGATCCTGTACTAATGTCCTCTAGTTCGTTCAGTGGAGACATCGACCACCTCTGGCCTAATGTGGGCCTTTGTTTCAGCTGGAAGACTTTTTAAAGCTGACCTTTCTGGGAATGTTTTCAGGGACACAAATTCCAACAAAACAATTTTTCTTCAAGAAACTTTACCGACAAAACACCCACCTGGCACTTCACGTCGGGAAGAGTTGCCTCTGAGGCATCGCGGCGCCTCGGAGCAATCCTTCTCGGTGTGCAGCCGGCAGCCTGAGGAAGGAAGGGCGAGATTCGGCCGTGTCCGTGCGGTTCCAGGTGTGTCACTGACCTCCACGGGGTCGGGATTCCTGCCCCTGCAGCGGTGCCTAGTCCAGCTCCAGACAGAGCTTACCCACACCTGGGGGTAGCGCGTGCCGCTCCCCGCGCTTTAGCAGGAGACGCGCTTTTCACCCATTTTCACTTTGTGTAAGCTGTTCCTTCTCCTCGTTCAATCTCTCTTCCTTCCTCGGGGTGACTGCTCCTGTCGCCGAGGGTGAAGTTACCTTCGTTACCCGCTGTGCCCGTCGGCTCGGCGCTCGGCACGTCCCGGGGCTGCTCGGGCTGGGGCGGGCTGCCTGCCGCCGTGCCGGGGGGGCCGCTCCCAGCCGCTTCGCAGCCGCCTCGAGCAGCGCAACGCGGCCCGGGGCCGGGGGCCGCTCCTCGGCGGAGCCCCG
>CM021705.1:25144786-25155350 GCA_011074415.1 Stictonetta naevosa | reverse complement strand
GGGGGGCTGCGGGCACGGCCGGCCCCCGGCCACACCGGGGGGCAGAGGGGGGCACGGCGCGGGGCCTGCTGGCGGCCCGGAGCCGCTCCGGGGTCGGCTGAGGGCCGCCTCGGGCCGTGCCCCCCCCCCCCCGCCGGGCCCCCCCGGGCAGCGCCGTGCGGCGGCGAGCGTCTGACAGGCGCGACCTTGCATAAGACGGCCCACGCCATTGGCTCGCCGCCCGGCGTCCCGCTGCAACGCCGCCGGCGATTGGGCGGTACGCGGTGCGCTCGGCGGGGCGCTGTGTAACGTGTCCCGTGTCTGTTCTCTCCGCAGGTCGGTACCGGGCTGCCCCCGACGGCTCTGCCGCTGCTTGGGACCGCTGCTAGAGCAGCCGCCGCTGCCGCTTTTTGCCTTGCTTGCTGCCGGCCGCACCGCGACGACAGCACGGCCGCCCGCCGCCTCTAGCCGCCCCGTCTGCTCGCGGCCCCGGGCCGCGGTGCCCAGAGCCCCCCGGCCCCGGCGGGGCACAGGAGAGACCCCGAGCGCTGCCCCGAGCCCGTGCCGCGTCCGCCCGGCCCGGCCGACGGCAGCGGCCCGGAGGCTGCCCCGCACGCATCCGCCCCGCCCGCAGCGGCTCCGCACGCGGGCGCCCCGCGGCTGCCGCCCGGCCGCGCTCCCATGGGTGACTGAGAGCCCCGCCGCCACCGCAGCGCCCGTGAACGGCTCCGCGCTGTGACCTGCTGGCGGATCGCGCCCCGAGCCCGTCAGCGCGCAGCTCTCGCACGTACTTCTGAACAGGGAGCGGGGGAGCAGCGCTCTGGAGGTGGCGCCTTCGTCGCTCCCCGTCCCTCCGTTGAGCCGCTTGTCCGGTCCTCTTGTCGGAAGTTTTAACTACCTGTAAAACCTAAAGATGGCTGTGAGCGTCACGCCGATTCGGGACACAAAATGGCTAACGCTGGAGGTGTGTAGGGAGTTCCAGAGAGGGACTTGCTCACGGCCAGACACGGAATGTAAATTTGCACACCCATCGAAAAGCTGCCAAGTTGAAAACGGACGCGTAATCGCCTGCTTTGATTCATTGAAAGTGAGTAACTATTACGTTATTTCCAAGGACGTACGGTTAACGAAAGAAGCACTTGCAGCTAGAGAAACCCTGGAGCCCGAAAGGGAGACGCTGCTGTCTGCCGGCAGCCAGCTCTTCGGCTGCTGTTATTTTTATTGATGCTTGCTGTTTTGTTTTGCTCTTGTCCTCAGGGGAAGGGGAAGGAATAACGGGGAATAACAAGAAAATAAGCCTCACAGGGCTGGAATCATCCGGCACGGCCACAGCTATGGGTCCTTTGGCTCCAAATTATTCCCTGAGTGTAGATGGAATAAAGGGCATTTCACGTAGAAACAGCTAAGTCACTGTGAGGATTCTTTGTTTTTAATAGCACAGACCACGTAAGCAATATGATGATTAGTTTCCACCCTGTAACTGCAAGTGGGTTGGTGGTGTCCCCGCACAGGGGGAGTGAACCTTAGAGAAGCGTTTTCCATCTCGCGTTATTTGGGTGCCCCTGAACGCCGTGGTTGTGTTTCCGTGCTCGGGACTCTGTGGTTATCCTTTCCTTTTCACAAACGGACGGGTTTCAGGGAGGGAGAGCACCCCGCAGAAGGCAAGGTGCCCCCAGACAGGCGAGCAGGATGGGCACGGGGAGCTGGCAGCCTTGCTGTGCTTTCTGGGGCTGCGTCTGAGCTGGGCCCTCTCTGTGTGGGGCTGTCATTTCGCTGTAGCTGCGGTTTCAGTGATAGGTGCTGAGCGTGTGGGTTTCCAGCTCCTTCTCTTCGGGTTTTACAACTTAAATTACGCTAGCATTTAAAATACCCATCCCACAAACAGTACTTTAATTCAGCCGGGTCATTGAAATCAAAAGCTGGGAAACAAGAACGTGTCTGTGTCGTCCTGCAGCACGATTTTCTCTTCTTGGGATGAGTCCTGGGAAGCGGAGCCAGCCACAGAGTGGGGGATTGCTGAGCGCGCTGAGGGGGAGCTGCGCGCGGTAGCGAGCTCTGCAGGCTGTGGTGCAGGCAGGAAGTGGGCTGTAGGGGTTTCGTAGAGATCCTGCAGCGCTCTGCCTTCGGAAACGCGTGTTACTCAGATCTGGACGGAAGGCAAACCCTCAGAGCGTCCTCAGGTCCCAGGTACCCAGCCCCACCGCCCGGCCTGTGTCAGCGCACGGCAGCTGAAATGCTTTCATTAGTGGATTCTGTATTTTTTATTTCTAAAATGACAGCGATTGTAATGCACAGGAGGAAAAAGAAAAAAAAAAAACATTTTAAAGCCCAGAGATGCAGTGTTGGTGTGCGCTAGGAGTTAGCGGAGGGCTCGGCGCGGGCGCTGCCTGGGGCAGAGCTGGCGGCATCGCGCCGGCCGCTGGTGGTGCTGGGCGCGGGCGCAGGGGGGTGGCACGAGAGCAGCCGGCACCTGCGGGCACGGGGCATGCAGCCCGGCCCTGCCGCTGGTGCTCTGCACAAGGGAGGCCCAGCCGCCACCAAGGCACCAGCGTTACGGCATCCCGCCGGCAGCAGGACACCGCCTGGCTTCGCTGAAGGGCAGTGTCCCAGCGTTACCGAGGCAGTCAGAAAGCAGCCCTAGCGCGTGGAGGAGCCCTTCCCATCCGCGTGGTTCTTCCGTTTCCATCGTCTGAACGAAGGAGGTAATTATCACCTCTGTAAGCAGCTGCGAGGCCCGTGGCTAAGAGCTGTAGGAAATAGTCGGCGTTGTTGCACGGCTTCAGAACACCCTGTGGAAGGCGGCTCTGTCACCACGTGAACTCAGCGCAGCTAACTGAGCCGGGAGCCGGGAGCGAGTCCCGGCCAGGTCCACGTTTAACAAGCACAGCGCTCAGCAGGTACGTGTGCTTGAGGTAACGCCAGGGGCGTGCGTTGGGCTCGGGGGCTTCCTCCCCGCTCCCCGTGCCGCGGGTCCCTGCAGGGGAGCAGGCAGGAGCCGGGGGGAGCGCGGCCGGGGCAGGGTGCTGAGCGCCTGCCCGCCTCCTTCCTGCCTGCCTGCTGCTACCCTTTTAGTTAAGGAGCTTGTCTAACGTGTGAGAGTGCCTCTGATAAAGAGAAAAGGGAACGTGTCTCAGCGCAGGCTCCCTGTCCCGGCCAGGCGGTCCCTGTTTTGTGTATGTTTCAGGTTTTTGCAGGTTTTTGTGTGCGCTAAGCTAAACAAGCGGGGAAAGCATAACAAAGTAACCGGTGCTATCACAAACATTAGATGTTATGCAAAAACAACTTAGGAAAGTGTTGTACCAGATTTATCTCCGCTCTGAAAGGTCAATGAGTCGCTTACCAAGAGATAGAAGGTTTTTGATGAGGACACGTGAAGGCTTCTGTTCAGTTCCGTGCTTCAGTGTAGAGGCAAACCTTTACTAAGGAAGCCGTGCACCCAAAAGTTAACGTTACGTTGAACTGATTTCTTGTGGATGTGCCTAACAGCCATGTTGGCACTAACTGAATGGCTGCTCTTGCACGGTGCCTGGGGCACAGACAGGTTTTAGTTGCTGCAATTTTCCTGACGAGCCCGTGGCCCGCCGTGCCCCCGCAGCAGTGCCCGGGGAGCGCAATGCCCACAGCTGCTGTCACGTTGCTGCCGCCCGGGAGCTGCGGCCTGAGCACCAAACCTTGCTCGTGAGCTGGAGGTGCTGCGCCGCTATATTTAGGTGGGCAGCAGGCACAGCAGGGCCCAGCCAGCACCCGCGGAGCCGTCAGCCTGGGGACGTTCTCTTTTCATTTCGCAGGGAAAAAGGAAAAGAAAAAAATAAGCAAGGGTTGCAAATGCCAGCCTAGACCACGAGCAAGGGGGGCACCTCGCCCGGAGCCGCTAGGGCTGCGGTGCCCGCACGGGAGGGCCGCTGGTCTCTGCAGCACGCCGCTGGTTAGCACCCACGTTGCCTGCGTGCGCTGCGGGCTCGCTGTGACGGGCAGGCGGCGAAATGCTGACGGGAGGGCGCAGGCCTGGCCGTGGCACCAGAGAGCGGGTGCAAGGCGGAGGTCGGGGCCGCCTCGGTCCGAGCAGCCTCCGTCCCCCTGCGGTGAGTCCTCGCCTCGCGTCAGGCCCGGGGACACCGCGGGCTACTCGGGGCGCTGCGCTAACCAACGTCAGCGTGTGCGGTAATCTCACCTGCCGATAATTTTAGGGGGATTTGAAGACAAAAATGATGATGCAGCACGTTCAAATTGTCAGCTAAAGCTGGGTCAGCCTTAGCTCTGGCTCTGCATTGTTTAAATTCCATCAGATTTTCTTCCTAAATTTGGATGCCTAAAAGTCTGTCAAACTGTCTGCAGCAAAAATAAGCTGTTGAGTTCCTAAGGCAGGAAACTGGTTTGCAACAGAAATTGTTTTAAGCATCATATTAAAACATCGGTCTTTTTTTTTTCTTGGAAAAAAGTGCCTAAGTAGGATTCATTTCTGAAACTACGTTAAGTTCACCAGATGTTCCGATAGCTGAGTCACCTGCCGCTTCCTGAGCACCTCCACTAAGGGGGGATGGATGGCGCAGGCAGAGCCTGTGGGAGGCTGCGGGTGTGCCGAGGACGCCCAGCCGAGCAGAATGCGGCTTCTCTGCACGCCACATCCTTTGGTTGCCACGCTGCCTTTTCTAGCCATATATTTTGGAAATTACAAAAGCACTGAGGAAAGAGGTGGCCAAAGGAGGGGTCTGGATTCAGACTTTCTGTCACTGCTGCGTCCAGCACCGCTGCTGACAGGCGCCTCCCCCGTGCACGCTTCCTGCAGGGCGTGTGCTGCCACGACGCGAAGCAGAGCGGGTCGTGCCGACAGAGCTCCGCGTGCCTCCGGTGAGCTCGGCCGGGCTTGGCCTGAGTCCCCCTTCTCTGCCTCGGAGCTGGAGTGTGCTCTGCGCACTGACACTTGGGGTACGTTTCTGTGCCCTCGGGCTTGCGCTGCCATGAGGGCTGCTACTTCACGTAAAGCTGGGTGGCCCATTGGAATGCAAAATCTGTTCCTCCTCTTCCTTCAGCAGAGGAGTCCTGGACAGCCACGTCGCGCTGCGTGCGTGAAACTAAGGAAAAGCCCCAAGTTCAGGTCCGCTTACTGAGCAGGGCAGTGTGAAGCTCTGGTGCCTCGTACCTATTCCGCTGATACCGGTGTGTTAGTATTTTATTGCCTGTTGTAGGAGGCGTTATTTTTCAGAAATAAAACTCCTGAACTCTTCAGTAGTGACACTTCACTTTTTATTGTAAAGCCTTAAAAATATGTAAATGTGTTATTAGTACAGCTGAACCCGGTGAGTGCCTCATTGCTGATGCCTCGGGATGTTGTGATTGTTTCAATCTCTCTCCTTTGTCAGCACTTCAGAAAACAAGGGTGATTTTTTCACCTGTCATTGACTATTCTGTGATAGTTGCATACGGGCATAGCATAAGGACCCCACTTACTTATTTCAATGCAAAGAAAAGAAAACCACCGAACGTATTTCTCTACTAGTATTAGAATCATTGGTAATACTAGATCATTGGCTCTGCTTCACCTTTAATTAAGCAAGAAAAAAAATCCAGAAAATTAGTAAGAGGACGTTCTAGCAGGGGACTGTGGTAATGTTACCTGTCTCTGTGGCGTGCTGCATCACTCCAGTACGAGGCAGCAACAGCACCTGGGGGGCAAGGCTGGGCGCGGGCGGGAGGCGGGGGGGACGCGCGGTGCCAGGGCAGCTCACAAAGCAGTAACCCGTGGAAAAGAGGAGGTAAAGCAGCGTAAACACCGTTCAGATTCCTCAGTCGGGTCTGGTTTGCCGTATCGGCTGTAGCTGGGTGGGTTTTTCTCCTTCCAGCCTGCCAGTAGGCTGAGCTCCAGCAGAGGAAGCAAAGTTGCGAATGCGCTGGGAAAGTGGTGCAGTTGTGAGGCTGTGGCAAATAGCCCGCGGAAAAACAAACAGCCGAAGCCATGTGTGTTCCTCTGGGGGCACAGAAATGGCATTTCGAAAACTTACCAGATACTCAAACAGAAGAGTTGTGCCTCGCTAAGGTGTTCAGAGTTCACATTACAGCTTAAGCTCTACGCCTGCAGGAGGGAACTAAAACAAAATTAAAAGATGGCATTGCAACACTTGCAACTGTTAGAGAGTGCGTACCAGGCACCCGAGCGGAATTCTGCTGTGCGCCCTCAATGAGGAGTAAATTTCTCAACTAATTTGCAGGGAAAACTTAAAGTGGCGTAAAATAAGAAAACCTCATGTCAAAAACATTCAGTCATTTGTCCTAAGTCCTCAGCTGAGCAATCAGAAGCTGTCTGCGAGGCCTCTGTCCTTTTGGGATGACCCCAAGTCTCTGTTTCTCGGTTTTCCTAAGTACAGATGCCTCGTTGCCAAGGCTCGCTCTTAAATTTGTTGGAAGCAACAAATTACATTCAGGACTGAATGATCACATCTGGTTTTTGACTTTGGAGGAGCTAACGTTTATTCGCTGGGACGGCGTGGTGTTACTAGCCCAACTGGATGCCGTTTAGGAAATAGTACCCGCGTGTTTCTTAGAAATCTGTGCGTCGCTTCAGGGCGAGGAGCAGCGTCTGCAGCCTGAGATTTCTGCTCGGCAGGACGGGCCAGAACCAAGGCAGCTCACCCGCTGCCCTCCGGCCCAATCTTGCCAGTGCCAAAAGCCCCGTTCAGAGAAAAAGACGGCGTTGTTTTGGGGACGGTTAGTAAGACGCCCCTGTAATCCTCTCCCGGTTTTCTCGTGCACCGTGCTGTGCCAGGAGCCGTGCCGTGCTGCTTGCAGGAAAGCAGAGGGAGGTCGTCCGAGCTGCCAGCAGACGTGGAGCCACCTGTCCGCGTCACCGCAGTGCCAGCGGGGTAACTGGCATGCGTGCCGGCAGCCTTGGGAGCGAGAGACCAGGCTCAAGCAGGCGAATCTGCCCGGGGGGGCACGGCAGCAGCCGGTGCCAGCTCTCACAGCCGTGCAAGCCACGTGCAAGGCAGGTAGGGGCACACCTGGATGTACCGGGCGTAGCGGTGTGATGAACGGGGTGGCTCAGCTGTCACTTTTCATGTCGCAGCCACCGCACAAACTTCCGGACTGATAACAGGGCCAAGCTAAGCAGCCTGCTGTACGCTCCTCCACTTACTGCTCTCGGCTCCGGAGATCCTGGGGAGCTGTCTCACCTTTCAGAGAGCGATGCTGGGCACACTCGTGCTGCTCCGCCGGGGAAGTCCTGGCGATGGGAAGGAAGCCTGCTCGAGGGCTGCTGCAGCAGCGGGGCTGGCGTCCTGCCTGCGCCTCGAGAGCAGCTCCGGTCTGTGGGGTGCCGTGAAGAGGCTGAGGGGAGAGGGTGCTGCGTGAAAGGGGCAGTTCCCAGGGGGAGCATTTACCTCTTGTCGGCGTGATTCCCCTGAGGCGGAGGGGACCGTTTCCAGGCTGACCTGTGCGTACCCGTAAGGCGGCTGTGGCGACGCGCCGAGGGCATTGCGGGACGGGGCGGCACCTCCGCGGGGCAGGGGCTGGCGGGAGGCCCCGGTGCTCGCCTTCCCGGAGGAAATTTTAAAGGTTAAACGGGGAGGTTTCCGCCTCGCAGGAGCCCGGCAGGTTTCTAGCCGCGTGTAGTAAACGATGCCGCGGGTGGGGAGCTGAAGCACCCTCACCTCGCACAGCCGGCTGCCTGTGTGGCCGTCCAACCCCCCTTAGTTCCCTGCCTTCCGTCGGTGAGGTGGCCGCCGGTCGGGGGGGGCAGCCCGGGGAGCCGCGGGGCCCGGGGGACCTCTGGCTGTGCTGGGCGCTCCTTGCGCAGCGGGGGTGTGCGGAGCCGAGGCGAAGGGCGAGCGTGGTGGCAGCAGGGCTGCCTGCCTTCACCTGCTGTGCTGGCTGCGCTGAGCGGGGGGGAAAGGGGCTTTAGAGCAGCTGCACCGCGCAACCTGCTGGCCGCGGCGGTGCTTCCAGCGGCGGGAGGAAGGTGGGTAAAAAGGTGCTTAAATCTGCAACTGGAAAAGGGCAAAGCAAAAGAAAGGAAGTAAGGGGGGTGAGGAAGACAAACAGGTTAAAGGCACGAGCTCAGAGGAAACCCGATGGTGCTGCACAGCCCGACAGACGCTGGGGGAGAAGCGGCTGAGCAGGGTGAGCAGGCAGACGGGGAGGGAAAGGAAGAGTACAGTGAGACCGAGAAGGGAATATTCAGGGGGTTCGCTGGTCCCACGCAGCACAGAAGGGCTCTTTAACGGCTCGAGGACATGCGTTTGTTCTCAGCTCCTGCCAGCTCTTTGCAAGGCCGTGTTTGTAGCTGGGGGCAAGCAGGGTTACCGCAGGCTTCACCTGTGGGAGGAGGGAGCTAACGCGCTGACGGTGTTTGAGTACTGATGTGGAGGAGAGTGCAACTGATTGTGCCTTGCTGGGCACTTCCCGGTGGGCTTAGCTGGGTAAGGCACTGAAAGCCCAAAGGGAGGCGGGGACCTGCCTTTCAGCATTTCAGGCCATTGCCTGAAGATTCTCGTAATGCCTTCTACAGTTACCGCACACACGTCCCTTACGTGTTTCTGATGGCTTTAGGCGTGTGTTGCCTAAGTGATGAGGCAGTGAAAACCTGACCGCAGTGTATGCTGAAGGTGTTTGCCGTAAAGCTCTAAGCTAAGTGTTTTGCCCTGCACTGCGTGGATAAATGGCTGGTGCGCGCTGTGTCCCGTCCCCGTGTAAGCACACCGTGTCCATGCAGGCGCACAGCGCACACCGTATGTTTTACACACGCGTGCTGAAGCAACGCGGACCGATGGCGTTGGTTGCCGTCGGCTTGGAAGGGTCACGAAGTGTGAGCAGAGCGGGTGTCGGTCTGTCCTGAGGTGTGGTCGTGGGCGTGCTGGGGTAAACACCCCTGCAAGTAATTTATTTTTGATTTTATGTGTGTTCCTCTCCCTTATTAAGTGCAGCGGTTTGAAAAATAGCTAACTTGCCATTAATCTAATTTATTTCACGTGACAATTTTTAAAAATTAATCTTTATGATGTAAATTATGCTGTCAAAATGACTTTCTCAATTTTCTACTTTATCCACCACTGATTGCAGAAGCTTTCTAGAACCGAAATGTTCCTTTCCCAGCGTTCTTTCCTGCGTGTGGATGTGTTCCAGCGAGGCTGCTGTTTGTGGTGGCTTTCCTTGGGTTGTGCCTATGGGCAGGTACTGCCTTCTGAACCCGTGCCTCGCTACGGATCACTCCAGCAATTGCAGCCACTGCTGCCGGTGGCTCCTCAGGTCTTTTGGGTGTAAAAAGGAGCCTTCGGGATCATTCCGGTGGCTGGAGGGCCTTTTGTGAACTGAGAAACTCTGCTTTGTGCTTATACAAATTGAGAAAATACCAGCTGCTAAAAATACCCCGCATTTAATCGGTAAGCCTTGGGAAGCCCTGCTGGATGGCCCTGGTGTCTGGAGCACTGCTAAAGGGCAGCTGTCCAGCGCCGTCCTGCTGCTGCTGAGCTGCTGATGGTTCAGACTTCGCTCCGTTTAAATGACCGTTAATTAGATGTTATCAGGTGACTGCCTACGTTTGGCTTGGATCATCTGAGGAATTACTCCGTTCACCTTGCCCTTAACTTCGCTGAAAAGTGTTCTGAGCCCCCAGGAGCTGGGAAGTGCCAGGCAGAAAACAGGGCAGGGAGCCGCGAGGGTGCTGAGCCCGGGGCAGGGCCGGGAGGTCTGTGGGGCCTGCTGCAGGGCCGGGGCTGCTGACAGCGCCCAGGGGCACGGCAGGGGCACGGCAGGGGCACGGCAGGGTGCCTGCGGTCACGGCCTCGCTCCCTGGTCTCACGTCCCTGGAGGGACGGGGGGGGGAGGAGGAGGAGGAGGCCGATGGTTTCACCTCCGTGATCGTGCTATGGCCTCGCTCGTGCTGAACTTGGGGAAAATTGGCTTCTCAAGTGAGATGGCGCGCTGGCCTGCCTTCTGAGTGTTGCTGTTTGTTTTTTCAGTTCGGAAGGCTCCCACACGTGGAAAAATTTTAATTTCCCCACCAGCTATGCAGCTCTCGCTTCAAGTGAGAGCAGCTCGAGTCTCCAGGTCGGAGACGTGTTTTTGTGCTCTGCAGATGTTATCTGCTCAGCTTGTTTGCTCTCTCGTGCATAAGGGAGAGGTAATGGAACTGCTGAAATGTCTTAATAACGAACTTAAACTGCCATTAGCAAATGCCACTTCCTCCAGAGAGATTGCCGGCGTCAAACGCGCGCGGCCACGCCGGAGCAGCGGGGTGCTGGGGAGCAGAGCTGCTGGCAGCGCCCGGTCCTTCATGCCGTGCTGCCAGGGGCTGGGGGCTGCACGGAGCTGCCGCAGCGGCACCCGGACGCCTCCTTGTGCCGTGCCCCTGGGGCAGGCTGCCTCCTCTGCCGCCGGCTCTGCCTTTCGGAGTTGTCTGCTCTCGTTGGGTACTTCTGAGTGCCTGGTGAGCATTGTCGGCTGCTTGTTGGAGAGCGCAGAGCAAGGCTGTGTTTCCTTGCAGGTGTCTGGAACACCCTTCGGTCTGCAGCAGCAGTTATTTTGAAGGACGCCCCGGGCTGGCTGGGCTCCTTAGAGCCGTGTCCCTCCTTAGAGCCGTGTCCCTCCTTAGAGC
>CM021705.1:25074487-25144776 GCA_011074415.1 Stictonetta naevosa | reverse complement strand
CCTTAGAGCCGTGTCCCTCCTTAGAGCCGTGTCCCTCCTTACAGCCGCGTCCCTCCTTACAGCCGTGTCCCTCCTTACAGCCGTGTCCCTTGCTAAAGCTGTGTCTGTCCTGTCTGGCCGCTGCCCCCCGCTCTGCCGGCCAGGCTCGGCGCCCTGCCAGCCGCAGGCACCCGGGCTGTGCTGCGGGACCGGGACGGTTCGACTGTCAGTGCCCGAGTTAAAATAAGCAGTTAGAGGGCCTTCTGACCACACAGCACTATTTTGGCAGATTTTGTGACTCTCTAACTTCAGAAAAATAAATCTTGCCATCTGCATTTTCCACCAGTTCGTAGCCATTGGCCGTGGCTGTTCAACAGCCCGCGCAGGGCAGCGAGGGCACGTTCAGCCTCACGACTTCATTCTCTCAAAGCCCAGGTATGCTGTAAGGCCTTACACGTACCGAAAAACACCTTTTGCTGTTTACATCTCTCTTCTGCTCCTCTTACGTAATTGTTCTGTGTTTCATAAGCTTTTTTGAGCTCTCAGTGCCTTTTTCCCCCCAGAACTTCCCTAGGAAGAGTTCTGTTTTAAAGACTTTCCTACCAACCGTGTGCTAAGGCTTTTCATACCTGCCCGGAGCCCGGCGCCGCGCCCGCTGCTTGGCTGTGCCCCAGCCTGGTTCGCTGCAGGGACAGGAAGGTCCCCGCTTGCTTGGAAGCCTTTGCACGCGTTTGCTGGTTAACATAACCCCGACGTGTCAGCCTGTATTTGCCCACCACATGGCTCGTTTGCTACCCGTGCTTGCACAAAGGGTTTCTTTTCTTACGGACTTGTAACTCCCCCTTTCACGTTATCAAACAGCACTGTCACTGGTTCTCTTGGTCCGCCACTGAAAGCTGAATCGCATGCAGGCAGATCGCTGCGGTCGTTTTTAAGCTGTGAACTTGGTGAAGTCTTTTCTTTTCTCTGCTGTTTAACCATGTGCTCCTTATGCCTTTTTCTTCCCTGATTTGCCTATGCCAGAAAAAACTAGCCATCTAGCTTGTCTGCCCTTTGCCTTGGTCCGGCTGCTTTATCTGTTGTCTACTTTAAACTTTCGCCCTGCGTGCAGGCCCCTCTAGGTTCTGTAGTGGAATACCGAATTTGCATTTCTCTAGCATTGTCCCTTGCTAACGTCTGGTGCTGTTGTCCCCTCTCCAGAGAGCCCTGCAGGCCGTGCTGTCAGTGTCGTAACGAGTTCTTTCGGTGTGGGAGATCACCGGCAGGGTAACCTACTCCTCTCTTCAGCTTTTTCCCCCTCTTCTGAAGCTTCTGCAAAATACCCTTCCAGCGTGACTCGCGTGCTGCTCGGAGCCCTCCGACGTGTGTTAGTTGTACAGCAGCAGGAGGGTTTGCAGCCCGGGCGAAGTCCTGTGGTTACGCTCGGGTGCGAGGGCCTGCCGCCCGCCTGCCCCGAGCGGGTCCTTGCCTGCGGTTCGCTCTGTCCCGGAGCACGCGAGGTACCCGTGGCACAGGGGAGGCGCTCAGGGCTCTGCCCGCTCACGGCTTCGCCTCGGCCACCGAGGCCGGCGCTGCGCTGCCCCGCGGGGCTCGGCCGGCTCCTGCGGGCCCCCGGCTCTCTCTGGGCGCCCAGAAGTGACAAAGCTTCCTGTTCCACGCTGTCAGCGTTTCCCCAATACTCGTCTCTTGTTGAGCAACGTTCACTCGCCAGCAGCTTCCTCGGCCGTTGCCCAGCGCCTCCCTCGTGCCCTTTCCTGGTTCTTGCTGCTCGCATTCCCGCGCGCTCTGCTGAGCTCAGGTCCACCAAAACCTGCGCTTACAGAGACAGCTCGGGAGCTTTAACGCTTACTTCAGGAGTGCACAGTGAAATGTGAGAGTGCCTAGGAAGAAATCACCTTGTGGCCTGCGGGAGGGAAGGTCGGGCTGCAGCTCTCCGTTTGAGGCAGCGGTGTTTGGCACGCCCGCAGCGTGCGCCGGTGCGGTTGTCCCGGGGGGACCGGTCCTGCTGCAGGGCTGCCCGGGCGGGTGGTTCTCTGCTGGGTGCTGCTCCCGTGGACCCGTCCTGTGGGAGCGAGGGGCTGTGCCCTGCCTGTGGGTCTCCAGCAGCGTCCCTGCTGGTCAGGAGGCGTGCCAGTGACTTCTCGCCCATCCTGGTGGTTCTGATGGTCGGCGCTTCTCACATGAGGCCAGCTCTGTTCTTTAGAGAACCCCGTTAGTGTCGTTACAAAGTCCAGCAGCAGCTCTGACTCGCAGGTGCCTCCCCGGGGCAGCTCGGGCACTGTGTGCACGTTCAGAGCGAGGCAGGTTGGGGCGGGTGTGGGGAGCGGGGCTGGGGGCTCTGCAGGGAGCCACCGCGAGCAGGGCAGCGGCACCAACCACCGCGGGCACCCGGCGCTGCCCGCGCGTAAAAATAACACAGAGAGCCGTAAACAAGCTATTTTTGTCTGGGGGGTGACCACGCGTCAGTGACTCACGGCCTCGCTGCGCTCGGCCACTTGGGGCTTGCCCCGTCCCCCGGCGTGCACAATGACGGGGGCACCTCAGGTACGAGGTGCGGGGCCGGCCGCCCCCCGCTGCACGGCCTGGTTGGCAAACGGGAATTCGGGTACTGCTCGCAGGGCTGCCGGCCCCGATACACGGGAGGCAGCGCGCTGTGTGCTGCTGGGGCAGGGGAGCGCTGCGCCTCTGCGGGGAGACGTCTCCCCAAAGTGAGCGGGGGCAAAGCCGGCAGGTAATGAGCAGTGCCCAGCAGCAACAGGGCATGGGAAGCACGGAATGTGAAACAGTTCCTCTCACCTGGAATTAGAAAATGTAACCTGCAGAGCACAGTAGGCCTGACCGAGCACGGGCAAGGTTTTATTTGTGTGCTGAATTCTGTGTATTAACACATTGACGTGTTCTTCCCCATGTGAGTCCCATAGTTTCTGAGGCAATGAGCAATGCCATAAACCAAGGCACTCCTCGTTGTCTGTGGCCCTTCTCCCTACCCAATTCCAGAGATTCTCATTTACAAGAGAGGCTTCCAGGGGGCCGCAGCTGCTTGTAGCAGGCCCGTATTTTAGCGTAACTTTACCCCATTTCACGTACGCAGATAAACCATCTGCACTGCACGTGAGGTGCCGTGGCTGGAGGAGATCCCCTTCATGCCACATCCATTGCCGAGCGCTCGGGTCCGTGCGGGTGCACGCAGCTACCGCGGCTGGCGGGGCCAAGCAGGGGGCTGAGCACTGCGGGTCCCGAGGGAAGCGCTGCTTCTTGCCGCGGGGGTGTCCGTGCGAGCCCCCTCGCAGCCCGCAGCCAGGCCAAGAGCTGCCCCGGGCAGCCGGCGGTGCTGCTTTGGCTGGCGCTGGAGGGGCTGCCCGCCGCCTGCCCTGGCTCGTGCGGGCGCTGCGCCCCCCTTTGCAGCTCCCCGTGTGGCAAATGGGCGGACCCGAACCGTGCCTGTCTCCTGCATCTGTGCCAGAGCAAGAGGAAGGCATCTGCTCCCTGCCGGAGGTAAGGACCGGGGTGGCGAACGGGTGTTGGAGGCGAGGACTTGATGAGCGCTGCTCTGGGCCGGTTGCAGGGGAGGTGGGGCAGCGTGAGCCCTGCACAGCTCCTGGGGGCGGCCGGCCCTGAGAGCCAGGCTGGGGCAGGCTGCGGGCGTTGCTGGGCACCTGCTGTAAAGCTCCTGGCTCTGCCAGCAGTGACCTGTACTCCTACCTGCTTGTGGTGCACCCTCGGGGCTGGCACGGGAGCGGTTGCTGCACCTCTCCTGCATCCCTTCCAGCAGCTCTTGTCCCACCGCCCTCCAGAGCACCCCGGCATCGCTTTCCCCGCGTAAACGCCCCGTTTCCACGTCCCAGTCCCGCCACTCACGATCCGCATCCGCAAGGCATCGCAGTGCAGGTTGCAGGGAACGAGGGAGGCGGGGAGCTGCCGGGGCTGTGCTTGGCTGTGTGTGCCTTGCTGCCTGCCGGGGAGGTCAGGGCTTTGGTGCCTTTTGGTGGTGGGGAGCCGTGCAGAGGGAGGATGGGGCCCAGCTCCCTTCTGTGTAGGTGCTGGGCAGGGGGGAGGAGGAGGGAGAAGACCTGGCGGAGGTTCCCTGGTGCCTCTCTGGGATGTGGCGCAGGGGCAGGACGGGGCTGGCCCAGGGAATCTGGCGGGGCTGTGGCTGTGACCGTGGCAGGACACACAGAGCGATCCCCCTTAACCACCGCTGCCGTCTGGGTTCCTGCCCACGTCGGAGGGCTGCAGGAGCGGAGTTGGTGGCCTTGGCACTGCGGGGGCAGAGCCTGAGCCCCATGCGCCCTCCTGTCCTCGCCTTCATCTTCAAAGCCTTCTGTCTTCCTCATGAGTCCTCCGTCCCTCTCCTTTCCTTCTCGTCTGCGTTCCTCGTGGTGTGCTCCCTGCGCCCTGCAGTGCTTTTTCTCCTTGCTGACTTGTCCTACCTATCTAAATCAGCCGTTTCTATTTCCTTCTTTACTCCTTGCCCCCTTTCTGTAGTGCCGCTGGTTTTGACCAGAGCTTTGCCGTTGTTTCGTGGTCGCTCTCCCCGTTCCTGTCGCGAGGGCACTTCTTTCTCTGGGCACGTTCCCGGCGCGTTTCGTAGGGCTGGGCTCCAGGTCTCCCACCAGCACAAGTTAACGCATGTCCCTTGTGGTTCAAATTTCACGTGTAATCTCTTTTTTCCAGCAAGCCCTCCGGTGTCCAAACACCTCCCTTCCTTTCATGCACAATAGCCCAGCAAGGAGAGCGAGCGAGAGACTCCGGCTGGTTTTGTGCTGCAGGGTCGGGGCCCCGCGAGCACGGTGAAGGACGCTGGCGCCTGTGTGCGGTCTGCGGTCGCCTGCGTTTGCTCTGGGCCCGGAGTGCCTTCCCCAGGTACGTGCTGCTGGCGGCACAGGAGCTCGTGGCACTCCTGCGGTGCAGCAGGTGGAGAGGCTTGCGCAGATGTATTTAAATGTCTGTTCCGTGAAGAGCAACGGAAGGCTGCCTTACACGACCTGCCTCACGTTGTGGTAGGTGGTAACTTCATTTATTTCTAATCTGAGAAGCGTCCGTGAGAGGTGTGTCTCACAGCCAGCCCTTCCTTGCTTTTTCCTGAAGTGCGCTTACTGCTGCTTTACGTAAAACTCGTTCTTGTGTGTGATTTCTGGTGACCGGTGGAGCTCTGGGAGAAAGATTTCCCTGTTAGGTGGGGGCGCGGCGTGCTGGCGGCGCCGGGGCTGAGGGGCTGCAGGCGCTGGCCAGCTGCGGGGAGGTGCAGCGAGCAGCGACTGCAGCGCCGGCTGGCTGAAAGGGCCGCGAGGCTGCTGCTCATGCCGTCAGTCAGAGCTATCAGAGGGACGGTAGCGGTGAGCCTGCCTGTGGAAAGCAGCATCTCAAAGCACGGCTCCGTGGGTACTTTTAAAATAATTTCCCTGGGCTTCGGTATCGATTGACAGAACAGCTCACATTTGAGTGACTGACCTTGAGTTCAGGGAAACGTTTTACGTACCTGAAAATACTTTTTGTATTGATAGGAGTAGCTCAGGCCCTGGCAGGTCTCACATTGTGTCCTTTCCCAGAAACCTGTCTTTTCGCCCCGCATCGACCAGGGCGGAGGCGAGGCAGCGTGCTGGTGGCTGCCTGGGAAGACCCGACCGGGGCAGGGCTTCGGGGAGATCTGGTAGTTCTGCATTTTTCGTCAGCAATGAATTTAGCTAAGTCACATATTTTCCTAACAAGGGATTTCATAATGTCGAGAAGTGCTGGCGCTGAAGGAGCTCGGCCGTCACCAAACGGGCTGCGGCGGTCAGGCGCATCCCAGGCCCTCAGAAATTTGGGTCATGTCCCAGCCGCGCTGGAGATAGCGACAAAGCCGCCTCCGACCTCAGAGGGACGAGGACGCGGCGAGCAGGGTTAGGAAGAGCGAGCCGTGGTGCGCTGCCGTGCAGCGAGAGCTGCCGTAGGGCTGGTCCGCGTCGCAGCGCCGGCACCGCAGTGCTGCAGCCAGAGCCCTGCTGTAACGCACAGGGTAACGTGCCCGTCAGCTCTGTTGGTGCGTGCCAACTCCTCTCCTGCGCGCAAAGACAACGGTTGGTCCTCCCGGCAGGGACCTCGTCTGCCTGTTAGTGGTGGAAATGGCCGCTTGAGGGAGAGGTCTTCAGATCCTGAGTACAGGTTTTCAATATTTGACTGGAACATCGGACAGTTTTTCAGCGGAGCTGCCAGATGCCAAAATCAGCTGAAACCAGCCTGTACCCAGTGGGATAAGTCTTGCCAAGCGTTGAGTATCGCCTGCAAGGCTCTGAAGGCCTCCATCTTCCCCAGTCCCTGGCCAGATCTGGGGCTGGTTGCACTCACAGAGCTCAGCTCTCTTTTGGTCGGTCCAGGATCAGTGGTCTCCCTTGTCTGGAAGCGATGTTAGAGCAGGTCCTGTGCCCAAATGCAGCGAGAGCTCAGGAGGCACGGGTCGGGTACGTCCAGCCTCCAGCCGACCCCTGCACAGCCGCCAGCTCCAGCTTGGCTGGCTCGGAGCAGGGGCGCGCAGCCACGGGGCAGCCGGTGCCGACGCGGACGTGGACCTGGGCAGGCGCCTTTTACACCTGAACTTGCTTGAAAGAAATGGTGCTGGGAGCAGCAACTGAAGGCCCAGAGGCGCAGGAGCGGGGCCGCGACACGGGTGGTGCTGGGGACGGAGGGGTGGGGTGGCACTGCAGCAGTACCACCACCGCCCGTGGCCCGGGCAGGTCGCAGGGGAAAGCCGTACCTGGGCTCTCCACTTCGTGCCCAACATGCAGACCCGGGAGGTTTTGTCTCACTTGTGCAGAATTGCAAAGCTAACTGGTATCTTGAAATTAGTAATTTTCCATGTTTCAATTGGCAGTTGTCATTTAATTTTAGTTTAATGAAATGCTCTACGGACAGCTATGTCCCTCACCGATACTGTTAGGTAATTTTGAATATAATTTGGGAATGGTTTCAGGCAATCCAAATTCATTATTTTTCAATCAGTAAACTACTTGCTTGACAAACTTATTCCACTTGTATTTAAAACAATCTGTCTGGATACTGTGCTGATAAGAGAAAGGAAAAACTCCACAAAAGGGAGAGCAAGGCTTAAAATACCCAATCTGCAAGGCAAGAGAGGAGAGGATCTTGTAGTCGTTCTGCAGACCACGTCCACGAAGCCCTGTGGGTGCGGTGGCATCCTCAGGCCTTGCTTCCAGCAGCGATTCCCCGCGCTGCGTGACGTGGGGGGCACGGCTGCGGGTCTCACCCCGCGCTGCCATCAGCCTCTGCACTACAAACCCGACAGAGCTCCTGTCCGTACCGACCTGCAGGTGTGCTGCTTGAGCACAGAGCCCAGCTTATTGACGTGACGTAGGTTTTGTTACGCAGCAGTGACCTGACCCGTACGTGGCAGAGGATGCCGTACGGATGCCGCTGCCTCCCCGCCAGGCAGAGCGGAGCGCTGCAGTCTGCGTCCTGTCCTCGTTTCACCGGGCCTTCGGCCTCAGCAGCCGGCGGCAGCACACCTGGGGGCTCGGGGGCTGCCGGCTGACCCTGCGTGCACCACGCTCGCCCCGCCAGGGCTCAGCGCGTGCGGGAGGGATGAAACGCTGCCGCTGCAAAACCTAACGCACCGCGCGTGGTCCGGCAGCGCTGCGTCAGGGCTCCCAGGGATCGCTTTTCCCAGGGTGAGCAGATGCAGAACGAGCCTCACGGGGGTGGAGGGGACGAGCCCTGGCGGATCTCAGGCACGCACAGCAGTGCTGAGGGGAATTCCTGCAGGGGGGGAGAGCAGGGAAAGCCCTTCTGTCTCACTGCCGTGGCGCTCAGATGTACGTCACAGACGTGCACCACGCCATGCGGTGGCCAAACGAGAGCCTGCTCCTTCCAGCTCCCCTTTCAGCATCTTCCTGCCTGTTCCGCAGGCACGCGCGTTCACGCGTCCCTTCCCAAACACAGCTCCAGGCCGCGTCTCGTCAGGGTGTTGTAGCAGCCTGCTCCCAGCTCGTGGGGTCTGCCTTTGCTTTGTAAATCAGTCTGTCAGCTCCACAGTGCTCTGCAGGCTTGCGCCTTGAAAAATGGGTACCCATTTCAGCAGTCGTGGTAAGGCATAACAGAGGGCAGCTCCAGATACTGTTCTGGTACTGATAATTCAATGGCTTCTGCTCAGTTTCCCACATTAATTTTGCCCGTTGAAAAATGCTTTTACAGACGTAACTCTTCTGCTGCTTCAAGTGTCTGCATCCCGACCTGTAACAGCTACCTTTCACTTCTCTTTTCTTCCCTGCTGCAGACAGCAGCCGAGCACGGGGATCGCAGCAGGGACGGCTCAGGCGGTGAGGTGGGAGGAGACGAGGTGCTGGTCCCGCAGGTGCCTCAGTACCACGTAGCTGGGGGGGAGCCCCACGGGCAGGCCAGCATCCCAGTGGCACCCGGGTGCTGCTGAGGGCACGGGCAGGTGTCGGGGCTCGCGGCCTTTGCTCTGAGACCGCAGCTCCCGGGGCCGGCTGGCAAAGCCGCGCTGCGGCACGGGGCCGCTCTCGACATTTTCCAGCGCCAGGAAGTTGGGATTTGGACAATTGCACAGAATTATCTGCAGAACCGCCTTCAAATTGCTATGATTAAAAGCCAGGCGCTTTGCAGAAGTGGGAGTGCAGGCGGCACAGCTGCGAGCGCAGCTACCGCGTGGCGGAGAGCTGCCGGAGCGACGTGCTGCGAATGGGATGCAGAGCTCGAAGGGGGAAATTGATTGCCTGCGTAATTAAAGTGAAGCGTTCCGAAAATACTTTAGGTATTTGTAAAGGGTGTTTTTGGCTTTGCAGCGGGTGTATTGTGAGCCGCTGATCAAGTCGCTCCCGTTTAGAAGGAAGCCTGGCGGTTTGCAGCTGCACCCTGTTGGCGTTAGTGGCGCCTCGGCAGAGCTGGAAGGAGGGCGAGCTGGTAACGTGAGTGGTTTGGCTCGAGGAGCTCCTGTGCAGCCGGACTGGCACCGGTGAGGGCGCCGTGCTGCCACGCGTGTTCCAGGCTGCGCAGCGCTCTGCGTCGTGACGGCACGGCTTGGCCCCGAGGGCGAGCACCGGGAGCAGCAGGGCAGGCTGCCTCCGCGCCGGCCGCGGGCTGCTGTCCGCGCAGGAGAGCTCCCCTGGCTGCCTCTGCGCACTCTTGAAATCACGAAAGCAAGGCTTTGTTTTTAAACAACAGCAATTCCGCTATAAATACAGCACCTGTAATGGAGATTGCTCCTGCGTGTTTCCTCGGGGCTGAGGACGCTAATTACCCAATGCCGATCACCGTCCAGCCACCTCCTGGCTTTCACCAGGTAGAGGAGCCTTTTAAATATAAAGTACTGCAAAAACAAATGGAAACGGTTGCATCTATTTTCTTCAGTCCTACACATTGATGTATTACTTTAATTTATTACCTTAAAAGCTATGGTTGCTTTCTGATGTGGAATCTACCCGCACGTCCGAGGGAACACGAGGTGCGCGGGCAGCAGCGCCCATCCTGCTGCAGCAGCGCCGATCGCGCTGGAGCTGTCGGGGCAGGACCTGCCCTGCACGCCCGGGCAGTGAGCTGGGACCTAGTTGCTCATCACCTGCTGAGGGCTTCACAGCCTTCTCTCCCAAGGCAGAAGGCAATTTTTATGTATACCGACTCTGCAGAGTGTGTGATAACGTTCGTTGTGTCGTCCCTCTTGTGGCATTCCCTTCCCAAGTCCAGCTGAGATAACCCGAACTGTTTCCGAAGCTGTGCTGAGCAAGGGCTGCGTCCCCTCCGTTTGGACATTGGGCTTTCTGTCACGTACCACCAAAACAGATGGGAAGCCTGGAAATATTGCTAAGCACTGATAGTGCAGCAGTACATCCCTGAGCCGTGTCCGAGGAGCCTGCCGGGCCTGCAGCCTGCGTCTGATCGTAATCGCTTACCTGGGAACTGCCCGGCTCTCGTGGAGAGAGGCTGGTTGGCCGCGAGGCTGCTTTTTGGGCTGAGGCATTGGCAGGGAAGGGAGAAGCTGTGAGCGGCGATGTTGATGGAGGTAGCCCGGCACACCTGCAGCTGGCAGGCTGCAGCTCCGTGCTGTGCGCGGCCGCTGGCTGCTTGGCACTGCGTGAAGCTGCGGCGATAAATAGCTTACGTCTCCTGGCTGTTTCGCTTGCTCTTGGCATAAAGTCACTCCTTTTACTCCTAAAGCATCGGTTATTACATGCTTGAGTAAGGATCATGCGGATTACCAGATTGCTGTAAAAGGATTTGATGGCTTTAGGAGTTTAGAGGTAGTGGTTTCTGAGATCCTGCCCAGCAGCGTTCGGTGCCCCCCGTGCCCTAACGCGCTCGCTGAGCGGGGCCGGGCGCCTGCCGTGCGGCGAGGCCGGGGGACGTGGCGCTGAACGGGGACACGGCAGGCCCTGTCCCGGGGCTGGGGCGAGCTCGCTCCTCGGCTGTTTTAAGGCTGCTGAGTTTCAGGGCAATAAGACCGATCCTCGGCCTGTCTTCCCGTACAAAAGCGATTAGCACGGTTGATAAATTAGGAGGATTTGAGATTTTTATCCATGAGGTGCACACACGAGGCTGTCATTACATGGCCACCTCAGTGTGTTTTATGGCTGTGCTGGGAGTGAGAAGATGCGCAGAGGTCATTGAAAAATACAAAACTTGTAGCTGAACCCATTTAATTATTGTAACCCAGATCACATCCCGCCAAAGCAAAGCGAGACAGAACGTCGTAACAAATGAGTCACCAAATGGGTAATGCCGTCAGCTGGGGCTCTTCCTGCACCTCCCGAGAGCAAAGCCAGCGTTTATGGGGTCGGGTGGCATCGCCACGAAGCGCACGGCACGGGGCCCCACGGGCTTTGGTTTGCTGCCGCAGGTGCTCAGCGGGAGCACTGCAGTGCCGTTCCGCGATGGAGTCGCTGCGCACTTGGTGCCCTGTGGCGCCAGGTTTGGGGAGGCTCGCGTTGTTCCTGGTCCTGTAGTGCTGATCTTGGCACAGACCTCCCAGAGCGACCAGGAGCAACACAAAAAGGCCTCCTCCTCCTCCCTTTCCTTTCTGCAATAACAGCCGTAAAGCCGCAGGAAGAAATACGCGACACAGAAGGGAATCGGTGAGAGGTGTTTGGAAGGATCCCTGCTGCCCACTGGACTCAGCCGAGTTCCTCAGCCCAGCTCGCCGCGGCTCCTCTGCGCAGCACGGCGAGCACGATGGTCACATGCAGGAACAGGCCTGCTGGGCCGTGCTGTGCTGTGCTGGCTGTTTGCTGTGTTGTTGTGGTTTTTTTTTGTCATTTTAGACATTGAAATCTCTTGCAGAACCAGAGCTGTGCAGACGAGTTTCACCTCTGTTAGCAGGGCACAAGGCGCTATCCCATCTGGGCACGTGCCACCTGCTAAAGCTCTGGAGCTGCTCGGTGTCCCTGCCGTGTCCTGTTCTCAGGTGCTGAGTCAGACTTCGGGCTGCAGATCCCACACGTGCCCTGTCCACCCCGGGCTAGCAGAGCAATGCAGGCCCCTTGCTGCTGGCGAGTCTGCCGGCGTGCGTCGAGGCCCCCGCGTGGTGGCTGGGCTGCCCGCCTGGGGAGCTGCCATTTCAGTGCGCTCGTGTTTTTACGGAGAGACCCTCGGGACGGTTTGTGCCGTGTGAAATCAGAAGCGTCCATCACCGGCATGCCCTGGTTGTGCCCGAGGGTTGTGTGGGAACACCCCAGTCCGTGCTGCGAGCCCGGGGCCGGCTGCGGCGTGGGACGGGGCAGATCTGCGAGGGCTGACGTCCCTCGGCACGTCGCTGGTGGCTCTGGCAGCGACCCGGCGTTTGGCCACAGCACGGGACGCTGCGGGGAGAGCGCAGGCTGCGCCGGGCGGGGGTGTAAGTGGTTCGGAAGGCTTCGGCTAGAGGTGTGGTCGTGGGTCGCTGCCTGGGTCAGGGTAAGCACAGCCATTGACTCGCCCAGGCTGGAATTTGTATCCGTCGGGTCAAGTCGGTCAAGCCCTCCCAGTAACTGTTTAATATTTCAGAAACTTCTCTGAACGTGTGCTCGGTGGGCCAGAGCACAGCTACTGCCACAAAGCGAGTGCGAGCAGTGTATTTTAAACAGCAAACCCTAGCCCATGTCTGAATGTTTTCCTGCATGACTCGTGTGCATCGGTACGAGCGGTTTCGTCACTTACAGGCAGGGGCTGGGCTTGCCGTAACGGCCGCCCTTCTGCTTGGGATGTAGTGGGCTGAGCTCTGCTGGCAGGAGGAACCGATGCTCCCTAAAAGAGAGACGTGTTTGTTTCGAGTCACAAACCCTCAGCCTGCGGCAGCTCTGCGGCAGGATTGCTGCTGCTGCTGGGTTTGGGCGTTAAAAGCCTGAGCAGCGCTGCAGCCCTGCCCGGGTCTGGGGGCTGTTGGGGTGCGGGGCCCGCGCTCGGCTCCTGCCGGGGCTCCGGGGCAGCGTGGAGCCGTCCCTGCTCCGCCAGCGTGGGGATGGGCACGGGGACAGGGACCCGCTGCTGTGGGGAAGGGGCTGGCATGTGTCACGTAGTCATGTCCTCACCCGTGTCCCCAGGCTGCTCCCGCAGACACCGAGCGCTTCGGTGCGGGGCCGCGGGGGGCCGCGCAGGTGCCGGCTGCACCCGGTGGTCCTGCAGGAATTCAGGTGTCGTCACCACCAAAATCCAGGAAGACCTCAGCACAACTCCCTCATTTGTTGCCGTTCAGTGTGTGTGTGGCTTGGTGTGCCGCGGTGACCTGCTTAGTGGCAGCCCCCATCCACCACTGCCCGGCGCCAGGAAGCCCTGCTGCTAAGGGACGGTTCTTAATTGGAGAATTAATTTGGCTCCGGGCCCCGGCTGAGCAGCAGCGCGTGGTACAAATCCCCACGGCGAGAGCACGTGGAGGCCACGTGGAGCTCCCGGTGCGGGTGTCCCCGTGCCCGCAGCCCCGCCGTGGTGTCAGCGCCGCCGGCAGCGGCAGGCTGGGCGCAGGAGCTGGCTCTGGCGCACGGTGAGCTGCAGGGCCGCGCTCCTGCACGTCTGCAGGGGGGTTTCACGGGACGGTGCCAGCGGACCTGTGACAAACAAGCAGCCTTCCAGTGTGCTTTCTGAGCGGTAGTCCCTGTATAAACAGCGGCAGAGCGGTGTAGCAAGTGCTCTGCGACCCGGGCTGTGCCGCTGCGGCGTTACAAAAATAGCATAACCAAACAGACCCAGCGGGCTGGCGGGGCCTCGCTTCGCGGCCTTCGCAGAGCAGCTGCATTTCGGGAGCTTGTCCGTGCAGATGTAGGTACCTCGGGTATGCGGAGGGCTGTCGGCGCTACCCGGTTCTGGCAGAACAGAGGGAAACGCCTGTGGCATCGCAGAGCTCGGCACGGCCCAAACAAGTGGTTGGTACCGCCCTGGGGGTGCAGGGCCGAGAGCACACACTGCCTGGCTGAAATCCTTGTTGCCCTGCGCTGTGGGAGGAAGATGGCTGTTGTCCCTCCGGCAGCGGCAGCGGCGCGGGGCACAAAGGCTCCTCTGCCCCCCGCAGACCCGGCTGCCCGCGGGGTGCTGTGCGGCTGCGGTCCTGCCCCCGGGGAAGGAGGGAACTCAGTGGGAACGGGCGTTTTCTTTCAACCAATGACTAAGCAAAGCAAATACATATTTTCCTATAGATACATTTTTATTAATACATGTTATTAATTCCTATTTCCAACTAAAAACTCCTCAGCACAGTAATTCGACGAGCGGTTTTTAAGAAAAGGCAGAGATCTGTACGAAACTCGCTAGACTTCAGCGTTGGGAGCACTGTTCAGAGCAAAAACTTGCAATTAGCAGCAGGCCCTTTGTGAGGCGTTCTGCTCTTTGCGTCTCTTGGGCTTTATCGTTCAGGGAGCCACGCAGGGGCCGGGCCGGCCCGCACGCTCGGGGACGAGTCGGGGCCAGAGAGGTCGTGCCGGGACCCCCTGTGGCCCCTGCCACCCCCCTCGCTGTCCCCACCGCAGCCAAGGCTGGACGGCTTGAAGTACCGCAGGCATCACGCCGCCCTAGCGTAATGACGGCCGGGCTGCTTGCTTCGTTCTTCCTGGGCTTCCTGCCCGACGGTTGTTGATCCGATAGCCAGAGACAAACAGCATGTGATGGCAGCCTGCGCTCCCCGCCCCAAGCTCGCCTTCCTGCAGCCCCTGGGCTGGTGCTGCCCTGCGTGCCCCTGCCCTGCGTGCCCCTGCCCTGCAGCCCCCTGCCCTGCGTGCCCCTGCCCTGCGTGCCCCTGCCCTGCAGCCCCCTGCCCTGCGTGCCCCTGCCCTGCAGCCCCCTGCCCTGCGTGCCCCTGCCCTGCGTGCCCCTGCCCTGCAGCCCCCTGCCCTGCGTGCCCCTGCCCTGCAGCCCCCTGCCCTGCATGCCCCTGCCCTGCAGCCCCCTGCCCTGCATGCCCCTGCCCTGCGTGCCCCTGCCCTGCAGCCCCCTGCCCTGCATGCCCCTGCCCTGCAGCCCCCTGCCCTGCAGCCCCCTGCCCTGCATGCCCCTGCCCTGCAGCCCCCTGCCCTGCAGCCCCCTGCCCTTACTGTGGTGCCAGAGGGCAGCAGCGTGGGGAGCAGCGGCCTCGTCCTGCCGGGCACACCTCCGCCTGCGCACGGCCTGCCTGCCTGCCGGGGTGCTGCCAGCGCGCCGCTGGAGCTATGAGCACCCCCTGGACTTCTGAGGAAGTCCCCAGGGCAGACGTAAAAGCAAAATAACAACAACAAATTTTTGCCCCGGGTGTCAAAACCGGGTTCTGGCGTTCCCTCCGCCCGTGCCGTCGTGCTGTGCACCCAGTGCTTTCCTACTGCCTCTTCACGAGGGAGGCGGGCACGGTCCCGTTTGTCCCTGTGGCTGCTGATTTACCAGGTGGGATCTCCGATACAGAGTGTTGCACGTATCGGGAGCATACATACTTTTAATAAAATCTATTTTAATCCAGTAGGACTCAGTTAAAATGCTACCCGGGTGCTGCTACGGAGTTACAAATGCTGTGCCGCTGTGCCCAACTTGTGCTCCTCAGAATGTTTGCTTGCAGTATTGATGCTTTTATGCTTGAACAAACAGAAAAGGGTTCAGAAAAGGTCCACAAAAAAAGATTTGAGGGGTGAGAGGGTGAAAGTCTGCCTTCAGCTTTGTTGTCTGAAGTTATCTGGTCTCATGAGAAGGTAATTAAGTAATGACTTGCTCACAGCACAGAAGAGATTCATGCAGTCCTTGTTCTGGGGCAGGAGCTTTGACGGTGGCTCTCGGCCCGCGGTTCCTGACTCCTGGGCGCTCTGCGGACCGTTTCTGAAGGTCCGTGGAAAGCAAACAAGAAAAGAAAAGCCTGTTCCCAAACAGAGAGGCCTGCACTTCTTCTGGAAAGTTTGTTTGGACTTGAAAATGCAGAATGGTTGGGGGCAAGCAGCTGCAGCAGGTTCCAAAGCAGCAGGAAAAAAGATGCGGGCTTTTGGGCAGCAGCTATCGATAGCTTGGCATGAGCACGGCTTGCCCAGGGCTGTGGTGTTCTCGTAGCTTTTGCCTTAAGGTAAATCGTCCTCCTTAAGACCAGCTGCTGAGCAAATAGTGATGGGTTCGACCAGGAAACGACAGAGGGAGGCTCCTGCTCTGCCGGGAGCCAGCGGGCATCGCGTTAGATCATGGCAGTGGTTCCTTCTGGCCCGACAGCGTTGGAGCTTATGAAATCCATTAGCAGGTCATGGCGAACAGAACAGGGTGCCGGGCTCCAGGCTGAGTCTGGGGAGGCACGGAGCAGCCTAAACCCCGCCGCTAGAATAAGAAAACTGAGTTTAGTTGTGTTTCTGAGTCAGCTCGGGGACCTGCTGATGCTCCTGGTGGGGGCACTTCTGGCTCCGAGGCCTCCTTGTATTTTAGGGTTGTACTGCAGAAATGTGTACTTTGGAAACATAAAGCAAGGAGCTGGTACCAGAGCAGTGAAGTTGCTCCCATCGGTACGTGATCATTTCAGGAGGTAGCTGGAGCCTCTCCCTGGCCCTGCGGTGCTCGCTGGGTTTGTTTAGCCAGAGACATAACAGAAAAGACTTGTCTTTAACTGCCTAAGCCAATTATGTCCGTTCTCTTCCTCAGGGTCGATGTTCAAGGGAAAACTGCAAATACCTTCACCCACCGCCACACTTAAAAACGCAGCTGGAGATAAATGGACGCAATAACCTGATTCAGCAGAAGAACATGGCCATGCTGGCCCAGCAGATGCAGCTTGCCAACGCCATGATGCCTGGTGCCCCCTTGCAGCCTGTGGTACGTGCGCTTTTGGGCTTGGGTCGGTGCCTACGATCTGTTGTAGGCTGCAGGAAGTTAGCGGGTGTGGGTGGCTGTAAGAGCCCACAAAAGTTGGTAACCGGTGGAGAAGCTGAACAGCAAAAGGCTAGTCTTTGTGCTGCTTGATTCTGCCTTGCCTGGATCACTGTTGCTTCATGTTTTGTTGAATTAATTCATCTTTGTAAAGTCTTAATTTTGAGAAAGTGAGTGATCTGTGTGGGCTTTTAGTAAATGGACGTTTCCTTTGCAATTTTGTGTACTCGAGGAAATTCCTGGGTTTGAGAAGATTCCCACTGGATGTTTTCCGTTCACTCAGGGGAACCTTCTCAGCATTACTTGCTGGACTGGACTTGGGTTTTTACAGCCCGTTGTAAGCAGAGTGCAAAGCGTGCCCCGAGAGCTGTGCGGCGTGTGCCGGGCTGCTGTGTCGGGCTGGGCAGGAGGAGCAGTGTGTGCCGACAGCCACGCTGCCTGACGGGGCAAAGGAGGAGAGAAGGGGACTGTCAGAAATCTCCCATCTGGCCACAGCGAAATGTAATCACACGCTGCACGACACGTGTCCCTTCAGTACGTGTGCGCAGAGCAGGGTCTCACGGCAGCTCGGGGATGGGTTTCGCTCTGCGTGAGCCGTGGTGTCAGCACGCAGGGACGCGGTGGGCGCCCGCCAGCCAGACGCGCTGCGGAGCGGGACGCCCTGTGCCAGTTCTCCCTAGTGCAGTCCAGAGAGGTGGATGGAGCTAAGCTATGGATAAAGGTGGCCCAGGGAGCTTTGGATACAAACTTGTCGCTCAGACATGATAGGGTACCAAATAACGCACGAGGGAGGCCGGCGTGTTCTGCGTAAAAGGGCAAACAGTGCTCCCCCGGTGGAGCTCTGCCTTCTGATGGGTGAAATGGCAGCATGGGAAAAATGAGTTGGGAAACATACTGTATATATATCTGCACTAGCGCTTCCCTGACAGTTCTTTGGTTCCTTTCTTACTGGAGAAGTTAGGGCTTAGAGAGTTGCATCTACCTGCAGATACCTTCCAGGAGGAAACATGCTCTGTTAGGTGGGGTCTTCAGCACTGCTTTAATTGTGACAGGCTGTACTCCTCAGAATAAATGCTTAGGAAAAGTTAGCAGAGCAGAAAGGGCTCTTCTACTTGTGCTAAATAGTGATTTGGGGACCTACAAAATTCCAGTAAATATCCTGTAGCCTACCTGATGTAGTTAACGGAAACTGTTACTCTTCCATAGGGCTTTGTGCCTCGTCTGGTTCAAGAAAAAGTGTACGTGGGGAGAAAAGCAGAAATGTTTTGGAGGGATCTTCACAGTGAATTGTTGGCATCAGTTACCAGCGTGAGAAGACAGGGCGGGTTATTTTCCCATTTTGGCCATCTTTTTGTTAAATAGAATGGCATGCAGCACCGAAGGAAGGAAGTGAGCTAAGGCGGCGGCGGCGCGCGAGCACCGAGTGCGGTGGCACCGCGCTGCTGCAGGGGCTGCCGAAACGCGGGGGCGCAGCCTCGCCGTCCTCCCACCGCCGGAGGGCTGGGGCTGCCGGCGGCTGCCAGGGCGGGTGCCTGCTGCTCGCTGCTTTCTGGTAGAAACCAGATGAAGTGTGTGTGCAGCCAGGCAGCTCAGACGCAGGCTATGCTTTACGTGCCTTAACTTCAGAGCAACCTCAGAGTGATTTTTCAATTTCTAAACAGATGTGTACACGCGCCGCAGTTTTATTTTATTTCCTGATTTGAGTACAGTGATACAGCTTTGGTGCCAGCAAACGCATATTTGGGCCATGAAAAAGCTTAGCAGTCAAAACGCTGCAGACAGTAAAAGCCACTGCTTCAAGTATTCTTCCCCATTAACCTCCTCTGCTCTACTAACTTTTTGGTCTGCTTGTATCATTAATTATAACCCGCTACGTCTCCCTTGGTTTTACACAAGGCAGTGTGAAGATAGACAACAATACTGAGGTAAACCTGAAGAAATACTTAGTGCGGTGCTGTAGAGCAGCATTCCTTTTTACTATAAAGAGAGGGAGCATGAGGACAGTGGTCAAATTGAAGTTCTGCTTCTTGCTGCACTCACCCTGACTGCACAGGGAGCAGTTTGGGTCAGCGCGGTTTGAGGCATAGCACAAATCTCCAAACAGCCGCCTGGGCTCAGGTGCTGCAGACCTTGCGTGTTCCGAGTTCAGCCTCCTTCAGCACGAGGACTGGCGGCGAGGCCCTTTGGCTGTCCCAGCAAGCTTGCTCCCAGGTGGATGCCATCCTGATGATTTAGCTTCATTTGTTAGCATCGTTGGAATGGATGTTGCGTCGGGGTGTAACAGGAGGTGGCTTACACCATCCCATCTAATGCCGCTTCAGTCACTTTGTGTTATAAAACCCGAAGCCATTTATGCTCCTGTGACTGTTTTGAATGTTCATTACTGCACAGACGATAACACAACAATGAAAAGTACGGTTAGTTGATAGTGTAGTTGATAATACTATTTTATTTCCCTTTTTGGAAACCAAAAAAATTTCCCTTTTTCATTGTTCAATGGATGAAAAGGCAGACACGTTAAAGAAACTACTCCCATTTGCACAAATCTCAGGCTTTTTTTTCTCCAGTAACCTTTGCATGTGTTTTTGTCCAGTGTTTCAAATGGACTTGCTCCCTGCTCCCCACCAATTCAGTCATTTCCTCAGCAACACAGCGACGTGGTGCTGTGTGCTGTCTGGCTGGAATAGATAGGAGACAGAGCAAAAGATCTGCATTAACTGCGTTGTTGTTTTTCACTCTAAAAATTACTTTGGAAGAAAAATCTAAATGCCTTGAGTAACTACTTTATTTAGATGCTAAAGATAAACACTCCAGACCAAGTTTTATTTGGCCACTACACTGCTAGCACAGTGCCTCTGGATTCCGTGGGGCAGAAGCGCTGTTTAACCTTTACTGCAGTGAACCAGCACTGCATTGGGTCTCACAGCATTATTTGGTCTTCTCCATCTAATTATCTTCACAACATGTGACAGCCTGCAAGGGCATCTGACTGTTTCTTTTTTTAAAACAAACAAACAAACAAACCCAGTATTTGCATGGCCTCTCTCTGGCTCAGTGATTTAGTCTAAATAAAGCACACCCCGATGTTGCTTTCTGCATGTCTGCATGGGCAGCCTGCCTGATTTTATCAAATGAGTGGTTCCAATCTCCTGGTCTTGCTCCTGTATGGAACCTCTGCGGGCTGTGAACCAGGGCAGGCTGGCATCAGGGTGCCCTTCCCTGTGCCCGTGGAGGCGAGTGTGGCTTGGCGGTGTGCGGCAGAGCCCTCGTGGAGGTTGCTTTTGCCCTGAGTGGCTGCCTGCGCGCGTTTCGGACGTGCTCCTCCGAGCCCCTCAGGCTCCCTCCTGAGCAGCACTGCTAAGGCCAGATGAGTGTGCTCAAAGAGCTGCCACGCGTTAGTTGTGCGGGACAAGGCGTGAGCAGCGCCTGGTGGTGGTCTGTCCTCGGGGGCTGGCTCGGCTGGGGGGTCCCATGGGGGCTCCTCACGGCCCACAAGCACCACCGGTACCAACAGACGTAATTGCCGTTGTGCTTAGGATGATGGCCAAAAGGCTGTGATGTTGACGGCACGGCGGGTACCGATGTTTAAGTGTCTTTCTCCTTTTCTCTGATTGCAGCCGATGTTCTCAGTCGCGCCCAGCTTAGCCACCAATGCCTCGGCCGCCTTTAACCCCTACCTGGGGCCCGTGTCCCCGGGGCTGGTCCCAGCGGAGATCCTGCCCACCGCGCCCATGCTGGTGACGGGCAACCCCGGCGTCCCGGTTCCTGCCGCCGCTGCCGCTGCCGCCCAGAAGCTAATGAGGACGGACAGGCTGGAGGTAGGAGCCGACAGGCACAATTTACCCTCACAAGTTATCTCCTTTATTGTGTCTCCTGGACAGACAATATTTTGCTTGTGAAAGAAAACAGTGCGAGTGTCTCTGGAGCCGATAACGTCCTATCTTGGTAATGGCTAAGGCCACGGAGGGGCTGTGCCATCACGGCTCGTGCTTGCAGCTCTGCTCCTGGCCCCGCGTCTCAGAAGGAAGCAGGAGTACTGAGGGATGGCTGTGGTAGCAGCAAGGGCGCCCTGAGACTGCATTGATGTGTGCCCAGCAGCTGCTAACGAGCGGGGCGAGCGGGCGTGGGTAATGAGCGCCGGGAGCTGGTGCAAGGGCCGTGCTGCAGCCGCCCCGGGGGGGAGCTCGCTTCCAGCCTCTGGCATGTTTTTGCTCTGGACACATGCTGCTGGCACTCCCCCCGCGGCCTCCCGCGCCTTGTTTATGATCCTTCGCTACAGCCCTGACAAATGCTAGTCCTTGCTAGCTGTTACTCTCCCTTGCCCTGAATCTTTCTTATCTGGAAGGCCTGACCGTGTTTTCGGCACCGTATCAGCGCTGCGGCAGCGTGGGCTTGGGGCCAGCGCGGTGCCACGCGCTTGGGAGCGCCGCGAGCTGGGCGCTGGGCAGCCCGGGCGATGCTGTCCCTGCTCTGTGAGCGTTGTGCCGTCAGTCCTGGTGCGGGGTCGGGGCCCGGCTGCTCTCACAGACCTCAGCACCGCGAGGTCTCGTCCGTGCTGGAACAGCACCGGGGCCTGAGGGCGTGGTGTGAGGTTGGGCTTTTGGAGATGGTCCCCGAGAACACAGGGAGCGCGGTGGGACGAGCAACAGGGATCTGTTTTAAAATGCAGCCAGTCATAATTGTAGGGCTTTTCTTCTTGCCTAGGCATCTGCAGTAATAGGGTAGGTGTCTGCTTACAAGGAAGATTAATTTCTTTTTCTCAGTGGTTTCATCCCTGGCTGACGAGCTGCGGCAACAGGCTGCAGGCAAGGAGGAGCGTGGGGCAGGGCCGCGAGCCTCCCAGCACCGCTGCCACTATTCTCGGAGCTTACATCAGCGCAGGTTCCCCTTCCGCGGGATCACATCACTTCCCCTTTTAGAGTTGTTTTCTCCGAGGAAAGAGTTCCCCGAAGCATGTTCAGGTTACAGGAGGCACAGCCTCCCCGAGCAGGCAGCCTCGCTGGGCTCACCAAGGGGTGCTTTACCTCCCGTGGCTTTTTATTTCGCAGTGGGGACTTGGCAGAGAGCGATTAAAACCAAGATACAATTAGATAAATGTATAAATAAATCATGCTGTGTTCAGAAACGAGGCCGAGGCTGTGCTGGCTGGCAGGCTGCGACCGAGGTGCGCAGGGAGCTAATGAAAGTTGGGGCTGCAGCAGGGGAACCTTCACGCGCAGGATTTGGTCCTCCAGAGGCTTCGTGCTGTCCCTGTGTAGCTGCCTGGAGAAATGCTCAACTGCCCAGCCAGGCTCCTCTGCACACGGGAGCAGTGAGTGTTGCTCTCACAGAGCAGCCAGAGGCACGCTCTGCAGTATAAAGCGTTTTTCACAATCGGAAAAAGCCCGCAAAACTATCTGAAATCGGTATAATTACAAAGAAAGGCCAAGTGCTTTTCCTTCGAACTCGAATGGAAGGAAGGATGGTGGCCGAGGCGCCACCCCGCAAGCGAGCTCTGAGGCTTCGAGGAAGGCCCCGTGGGTCGCGGCCTTCCCTGCTGCCCTCACGTCTGTCTCCTGGGCCCTGCTCTTCGCAGACGGCCGTGTCCCTGAAGGAGGGCCGTCCCAGCCCGCTCTGCTTCCAGCCCTGCCTTTCTGACGGGGCCTTCCCTCGGCTCTGCCCGAGCTGCGCAGCTCACTTTAAAAAATCCAGCTTCTTCCCCCGTTCGGGCTGTTCAGCTTTGCTGTTTATTTTGGCTGGGATGGAGAGCATATTTCAGTTCAGCCACCAGCTCTGCGATTCCACACGGAACCGCTCGTACAAAAATAGAGCCCGTTGCGGGCAGGGGGTGTCTCCTCCTCCTGTTTTCCCCTCAGCTAATGCAGTTTAAGCAGTTCAGTACGGAGGTGAGAAGGTAACTGGGCAGTGCTCTGCAGTGTGCGGTCACTTAATCAGAGGTATCTAGATGTAGCATACAAATGTCTAATAAGGACACAGTTCTTGTGAACAACAAATCATTTGTATATTTTTTTGATTGCAGAAGTGCAAAACTGATCTGAAGGATTTCACGTGGACTGTTCCTTACCTCTCAGAGAAGGTGGCATGTTCCGAATGCCACGTATCTACCTGCTCCGTAAGACAGCTCGCTGCTCTTGGTGTTGCTGTTTGTTACTCCGTGATCGCAGAGCTTTATATGGCTTAGCTCTCCCTCCCGTGGAATGAACTGTCCCCTGAAAAAAAATAGCTGCTGTGATGTTAGTATCTAATCTTGGAATATGATTTGTTCTGTGTAGAATTTTAAATGCTTATTTTCAAGAGTAATGTACCCGGTCCTTAATTAAGTTAGCACGCGTGTTCTGGGCTACTGCAGCAGACCGACACCCAGCTAACATCTCGCCATACATGTACCAGGGCTTTGAGGAAGGCAGGCAGCTCTGCCAGGCGCTGAGCCTGGTCTCCTCAACAACTGAATGCTCGCAGGACGGCTGGTCACTGCTACGAGCAGCAGGATGGATTTCACAGGAACTCGGACCGTGCTGTCCGTGCAGATAGCGCGCCGCTGCGTGGGTGCTCGGTGCGCTCAGACACTCCCCTGCGGCATCTGGGTCTCAGGGTGGAAATGTTGAGGGTTCAGACTTCTCCTGCAGCTTTCTTCACATTCCTCTCCTGCCAGAAATACTGTAAACAAAAATACGGCTCTTCCAGTGAACTAGAGGAGAAGCCGCAAAGGACAAGGAAGTGAGAGAAAGGAGTTGCCTGGTTAGTTTTTTTTAAAGCACGTGTTTCCCTTTGAATGCCATCAGTTTCTGTTAGAAGTACTCGAGAATCAAGACTACTGCAATCAAGCTGCTGATTCCTGCGTGCTTTATGCCATGTTTTTGCCAGAAGGCAAAATGTACTGGATGACAACATAGTCGTTTTGATAAATTCAGTGCAAAGGAGGCAAAAGGTGTAACTTGCTCAGGAAAGGCCACGGATGTTGACTGTGTGTTCGTGTGCCCGTGGCCAAGCCTCGTCCAGCTCTGGGCGAGCAGCTCAGCCACAGCCGAGGTTTCGGGGCAGTTGTCTCTCTGCCAGGGCGGGCAGCTGGAATCCCAGCAGGGCAATCAAAATAAACTCGGCCCCAAATTAGAACAAGTGAAGTTCACGGTGATGACTGGCTGATACTGCAGTCCCGGTTCCCTAACTCAGCAGTTCTGCCGACAGCCTGGAATCATGCGGGTCATTCCAGCTCCTTAAGTTCAGTTTATGCTTCTTAGCTGCTGTTATGCTTCTTCACTTACCAAGTGGAAAATTGTGATACTAATTACAGGGCTACTAATAAACAAACAAGCAAGCACTCTCCAGATCTGAAAGGCTAGACCACATATCATGCTTCCGTGCCTCTCTTTGCTCAAGCAGATGAATGATATATTGCTGTGTGCCTGTGGCAAGAAGTAACACCATTTTCAGGGCTCCTTGTAAGTAAACAAGAACTGGAAACACTCTTGGCTAGCATCACAGTGCTTCCAAAGCCATCGCAGGTCATGCTGATTAAAAGGACTAGTGGTTTTATGGTTTGTGTCTGACTGCTGTGAACCATCACTCAGAGATCTGCTCAAGACCTCCATGAGAGCCATTCATTGCCTTATCTCAGCGCCGCATGGCAGCCCTGTGAAAATGTGCTCTGTGTGTGCCAGGGTTTATCTGCCGAACTCTGTCAGTTCTCTGGTCACTTTTCTTGGCTTTTAACTGGGATAAAATTACCTTACCTCGCATGCATTTTCTTTCTTTCTCTCTCTCTCTCTGTGTATATCTATACATGCTAATTTATTTATATCATCTTTGGTTTATTAATTGAGCAGTTTTTGCTTACATGTGGAGTTGTTTTGAGGCCTCAGTTTTGCGGATCACCAGTGAGAGGTAACGAGCAAAGACAGTCAGCTCATGTTAGATGTGTCCTCTTCTTTGTCTTCAGAGCAAAAGGCTTCGGTTTGCTGAAAACAATCAAACGAAATGATCCATTCTTAGCTATTCGGGAGCTCTGTGTTTGGGTAGAAGACAATGATTTATTGCCCAGAAAGTATTTGTAGCAATAAAAGAGAACAAGCTGTAGTGCAGGGCTGACCAAGCCAGCCCCAGTCACGTTGGGAGAAGCAGCGACATGCCAGCTCCATTTGGCATCTGCCGGGGAGTAACGAGGCAGGCAGACTAGGGGCCAGGAGTGAGCAGGGATGATGCCAGCACGCGGACGGTACAAGGAGCAGACTTGTGTTTTGTGATGGCTTAAGGCGATGCCTCCTCCTGGCCCAGCCCCTCGCTGCGTTGTGTCACTGCGCAGGGGCTGGGCCAGGAACTGGTCCGCCTGAAAAGTTCCCGAAGAAAATGGTTATTTGGCCAGTCTGCTTCATGTGTGCTATGAGAACGGCGCCACAAGCTCCAAGCCGTGAGCAGCAGGGCCGTGGGGATAAAAAGAGGAAGGGAGGTGCCTCAGCTGGCGTATTGGGCCAGTATGTTTGCTGCCAAATATACATCCAGTCTTTGTCACCCATGGAAAAAGGCTATAAATAGGGCCGTGCTGGAAAGGCCGTGAAGAAAGGGGTGCTCCCTGCGGGCAGGTTTGCACATGGCATTGCTCTCGCCCTGCAGGGGTGTCTTTCACAAGCCGTGGACAACGGGCAGCTGGCGCTTAGAGTGGCACAGGGGTTAAAAGCAGCTAAAGTGCGAGCACAGATGGAAACCAAATAACAACCGAGTTTGGTTTGGTGTAGGGATCAGAGCCAAGGTTCTTGAGGAAGTGCTGATGATCCAGGCTCACGGGCACCCACCTTTAAAAGGAAATTCCATCCGCTGTAGCGGCTGTATTTTTGTACAGACTTGCTTGGTTTTGGCCCTTTCTGTTTCCTATAGCCCTTCGAAAACTAAGGTGACAAACATGTTTTGTTCGTGGTTTGTGCCCGTGAAAAGAACACGCGTCATTTTCTCAAACTGAGCTTTTTCAGGGCGTGCAGAGGGACCTGGTGCTGTGCGGGGTGCCACCGCTTGCGGTGCCTGTGCTGCCGGGCTGGAGCCCGCACGGTGCTGGCGGCGATGCTGCAGGTAGCACCCGAGGCCAGGCGGGTTCCTCCCGTGCAGCGTGGCTGTGCCGGGGGTGGCGGGCCTGCCTGCGCCCTCCGCCCTTCTCCCGCGGCGTTTCGGGTTGCCCTCTCGCGGCAGCCACCTGGGTGGCGGGCCTCAGGGCACCGCGCGGCTGGGCAGCGCTGATTAACCTCCGGCTCCAGGGCTCGGGGACGGCCGGGTCACGGCGGCGGGCGAGTGCTGCTGAGCACTGCCTGCCTTGGGTGGTCTCTGGGAATCGGTCACGAGCACGTTTCTCCAGAAAGCAGACAGCAGCCCTGGGGCGGCCGAGCTGCGGCCACGGCAAAGCCTCCTGTACGCACGGTTCTTTGTGCCAGAGCGTCTGGCGTCCCTCGGCATCAAAGCGCTGTCGCGGGCAGGCAGCGAGCCCGCTGCCCACGGCCGTGCCGTGAGGAGGCCCCGCGGCGCAGGGCCCGCACTGAGCGGCTGTCTTCTCCCGGTGTTGCAGGTGTGTCGGGAGTACCAGCGTGGGAACTGCAACCGGGGGGAGAACGACTGCCGGTTCGCCCACCCCGCCGACAGCGCCATGATCGATACCAACGATAACACCGTTACGGTCTGCATGGATTACATCAAAGGGAGATGCTCACGGGAAAAGTGCAAATATTTCCACCCTCCGGCACATCTGCAAGCCAAGATCAAGGCTGCCCAGTACCAGGTTAACCAGGCTGCGGCTGCCCAGGCAGCAGCGACGGCAGCTGCCATGGTGAGTTTGGGAAATGCATCCGAGGGAACGAGTACGTTGACAAGAGAGTAAGCGAAGTGTTAGCTGGTGTCGCTGACAGCGTGTGTGCGGGGCCCCAGTCGGTACACGGCGCAGCGAGCTTCCCCAGCGCGTGGTGCCAGGCCCGCTCTGAAGTAGTTTCAGGCCGTGACGGTGTTCCACGGATTTTGCCTGTTGGTGTACGGAGTACCTCTGTGTACATATATGTGTGCATACGTGTGCGTGTGTGTGCGTGCACGTGTGTAGATACAGTGTATCGTGTTTGTGTGTGGGTAGACGCGGGGCTATCTAGTTGCACAGATAGATGAGCCCGTGCTTACGAGCCACCGCGAGCCCGTGTGCGTAGAGCCGCAGTTTGAGACCGACCTCGGTGCGTGCGCGGCAGCCGCAGCCGACGGCCGCCCGCCTTCCAGGTGCCCGCCGCCTGCAGCGCCGGCGGTGCTGGGGCCAGCGCCCGCACACCCGCGGCGCCGCGGGGCCGGTTGTGGCGAGCCGTTCAGGAGGTGCCGGCCGCGCTCCGTCCCGCGTGCGGCCAGGCCGCGAGGGTGCGGTGAGCGTGGCCGGGAGCTGGGCCGCGGCGCGGGGGGCGCAGGGCGCCCCGAGGCCCCGGGGAGGTGCGGGGAGGCTGGCCCGGGGGGCCGCCCCGTCCCGCCTGCATCCCGCCGCGACCCCGCGCCGCGGGCCGTACTGTGCATGCCTAGTCTTGTTACCGTTGTACACGGCATCCGGTGATTTGTTTTTATTTGTTTTTTCTCACCTACCCAAATGCACTGCTGCCCCCATGATGCACCTCTGCTTGCTGTTTATGTTAATGCGCTTGACCCCACTGGCCATTGCCATCATGTGCTCGCTGCCTGCTAATTAAGACTCAGTCGGCTGTCAAATCACTGAAGCGACCCCTCGAGGCAACCTTTGACCTGGTACTATGACCTTTCACCTTTTAGCTTGGCATGTAGCTGTATCGTAGAGTCGAGTTGGGGGTTAATGTGCAGAACTGGAACACTCCCGGTGTCCCTCCCTCCCTCCCTGCCCGCCAGATGCAGGGGCGGCAGGGCCGGGCCGCAGAGCAGCCCCGCTGGCACAGGCCCTGCCGCCCCTTGCCCTGCCCTCCCATCCCGTCCCATCCCGTCCAGTCCTCTCCCATCCCGTCCCCTCCCCATCCCATCCCGTCCCGTCCGCTCCTCTCCCATCCCGCCCCGTCCCGTCCACTCCTTTCCCCTCTCCTCCCGTCCCTTCCCTCCCCATCCCTCCCTTCCCACCCCCGTCCCCGGGAGCCGCGAGGGCCCTGTCGCGCACGGCGGGCGCAGGGCGCGTTGGCATGGCTTGGCGGCGCTGCGGCGCGGAGGCGGCCGGGGGAGCCGGCATGCGGCGCGCTCTGCATGCCAGGCAGGCGCTGGGGCTGGGGGAGCGGGTCGGTGCCGGCGGTGCCTCGCCCGCGCCGGACGATGACTATTAACATCGCTTCTACGTGTTGATCCTCATGGAGCTAGCAGTGCTGCTTCCCCTCCCCGATAGCCTTGCTCCTTACCCAAACCCCGAAGCTTTACCGTAGCGTAATAGTTACGCCAGTTCCTATAACGTGCGGCTCCGGCACGTCTACCTGTATCGCTGTAATGGTAGGCTAAAGTAGTGCTCCCTCGTAAAGCTTTTACCTCGCCTTTTATTTGGTAGTTAAGTCTGCTACGCTGCTTGCTTGCTCATGGTTAAACATGGTGCTGCCTTTATTTTTTTTTACCTTCTACTGATTTTTCTTTTCTCTTTTCTCTCTTTCCTTTTTGTCTCCCTCCCATCCTTCTCCACACCCCCCCCCCCCCCCCCCCCCCCCCTTTTTTTTTTTTTTTACTGGACTTTATTTTTATGCCCATCCACCATTCAGGGAATTCCTCAAGCTGTACTTCCCCCATTACCAAAGAGGCCTGCGCTTGAAAAAACCAATGGTGCCACCGCAGTGTTTAATACTGGTATTTTCCAATACCAGCAAGCTCTTGCCAACATGCAGTTGCAGCAGCATACAGCCTTTCTCCCACCAGGTAAGTGCTGCTCGTTCGCCTCTCGGGGCGGGAGGAGGGGTGTCCTGGAAGCAGCACGCAGGACAGCCGCCACGTGTCCGTCCCGGCCGCAGCTCCATGCCGGGCGGAGGCAGGCGGTGCCGGGCGGAGGAGGCGCTGGTGCAGGGAGGCTGGCTTCTCTGCGCTTGTCTCGGAGGCTGGGCGGGTGTTTTCCACTCTAACATAAAAATCAGCATCGTGCTCTGTCATCCCAAATCAGAACTGGAAATCTCTGCTCTCCTTCCTCTTTCCCTCGATTAACTTTTCTCCGTTACACACCTCTTAAGCTCTCGGACCTGTTTCTGTTTGCTGTAAGACCCCTCTGCCTTCGTGTGCTTAGAGGCAGTTGTGAGCCAGGTACTTGAAGGCTTTGATTTCAGTCATGGTGCAGCGATCATAAAAGGCACGGACAGGCAGTCTCACAGGTAACTAACCATGAACCTACACGAGAAATCAAGATTCGGGCTTCTACCACTAAAGCCCCAGAGCTGATATCAGACTAAGAGGAACTGAGGTGTGCTTAGTTTTGTTCCAGAATGACCAAATTTATGCTTGTCCTAATGTAGTTGCTGAAGAATTGATGCCTGCACTATGCACATAAGCAGAATTCCCGTTGAAGCAAGTGGGACTTAAAGTTTAAATATGTGCTTAAAGATTTAAAGATTTTATCCTAAACATTTTTAGCACATGCATTCACAGGAAATTGGTGTAATGCTTTTTACCAAGCTGGTCTAGTGGAAGGTGTGCCTGCCCATGGCAGGGGGTTGGAATTAGAGGGGCTTTAAGGCCCCTTCCAACCCAAACCATTCGGTGAGTCTGTGATTCTTTCTTAACGGTACAGTCCAGCATAGAGTAAGTTAAGTGGTCAGGTCCGTATACTAGCCCGTGTACCAGAATACACACTGAAATGCATATGTGATCGAGGTACATTCTGTTGGTATTAAACAGTTTCACGGATTTGTTGGCAATGCTTAACTGATGTAGTTAGTAAATGACAGAGTTTTCCATTAAATCAGTGAGGGTTGGATCATTTCTGGAAGTAACTGAACTGCTTTGAATCATGTCCTTCAACCATAGGAGCTCGTGTTACAGCTCGTGTACATCAGACCTCACCTGTACAACCTGCCTCAGTGCTGACTCTAGTAAATCTATTCTGAAACCTACAGGAGCTTGCTTCGTAGTTCTTGATGCCTGACTTGAACTTTCTTGACCACTGAAGTTTAGTCTATGTACAACAAGCAGGGTAAGGGGCAGAGCAGTAAGGAATTGTCCATGCCATTGCATCCCTTGAGGGGACCTGTTCTCTAGGTGCCAGGAGGCTTCCTCCTTGGGGCACGTGGACATGTGTGGGAAAGACTAGCTGCAGCTGTGTAGGAAACGATGCTACGGGGTGCTGCTTCGCTCACATTCTTAGCTAAGGAGAAATTTGAAAAATGGAGCTGAGATTCTATTCCCATCTCTGAACCCAGCAGGGCTCTTGAGGAAGGTTTAATTTGAATGCTTTGATGAAAAAAGTACTTTCAGGTTGGCCAAAACATGTTCAATTTACGTCAGTCTTAAGTAGCTAAACAAATAACACAAAGTTTTATGTTGATGTAGATGAAGGTGAGAATCCAATATTGTTCATTAAAAATAGAATTGAATAAACACTTTTTTTGGCCTTTTGACCCACCAAACATGACAGAATTTTGCCCTAAGTAATTCTGAAGATTTTGCCTAAAAATCATTTGCTTTTTTTGTTGTTTTTTTTTTTCTGGAACTACCAGTAAATAAAAAACATAGTAATAAATGGTTCTGTGTGTTCTGCTACTGGTGCACTTTTAGAATATACTACATTACGCTTTCAAATGCTCCAAGAAACTGCATGTATGCCAAAGTGCTAAACCAAGTAGTGTTTAGACTGTACTTACAAAGTGCATTTGAAACTCTGAATTAACCTGACCAACATCCCCCTAGTGCTGCAAACTCTGGTGATGAAATGCGCTCAGACGCTCATCCCGCTGCTCTCAGAGCAGGCTCCCTCTTCGTCCCGCTGAGGTCTTCAGGAGCCCTGGCTGCTGGAAGCTTCCCCAGGCCCAGCAATGTCTGAGGGACGTTGTGAGAAAGACCTGGGAGTGCCGTGAGCGCTGGCTATTGGAAGCAAGCTGAGTTAGCCTGCTGGAAGTGCAGGCCCCGCACAGCTTAACAGCTGTTCTCAGCTTGCTTCGTACTTCGCTCCTGGCTGCCGACTCCTGGTGCCCGGCAGCACACAGGTGGATGTTTGGCCCTGCGGCCGTGAGCTTGCAGAGCACTGGTCGCTTTGTGTTCACTGCTTCTATGCGTGCTCTGTTCCATGGTCACGGTGAGCTGGACGAGGCATAGACCTCGTATGTGCAGCTGGATGAAATCCTGCCCCGGTGCTCGTTCCCATCCTGTGCCGCAGGCGGCTGTCTCCTCAGTTGTGCTGATAAAGCCGGTCCTGGCTTGGGCGAGCCACCGGGTGCCTGAAGGGCCGTGGAGAAGAGCAACCCTCCCGCAAAGAGGTGTCTGCTTTACGGGATGCTCCCAGGAGCCCTGGGCTCCGAGTGCACCAGATGCTTCCCCAAAGAGATGTCTGTTCAGGCACTGCCCTCCTTGGGGCTTTGGGTGGGAGGCAGAAGCAGAGACCCCGGAATGCTAGGGAGGGAAGGACCGGGCACCGCCTCCGATTGTTCTCCCAGCCAGGAGTGCTCGTGCTCTGCTGTGGTAGTTTTCACTAGGGTTTTGTAGACTGGACAGAACAGACTGAAAGAAACAATATGAGAGGGAGAAGAGGAGAAACTGCTTAGAACACCAGTAAACTTAGAATATTTATCAAACCAGCTTTATTCCACTGCTGAAATAATCTGTAAGTGAGGCTATCACGAGTTAACTGAGCGCATCCTTAAATTAAAATTCTGCCCTGTGCTGAAAAACTAGGGAACATTTGAAACTGGGCATTTATTATTCATGCATTCCTATTAGTCAGTGAAAGCTTTTGAAGTCAAGATGAATATTAAGGTCATAGCAAAAAGCTTGTTATTACTGGTAAGAGGGTCATCCAGCAGTACGTCTTGTTATTGCACTCTAGCTAGGATCTTCATTTCTGGCTTATGTTCATTTGCTGCAGTTCCTGTTCAGAACTTTGGGCACTGGTTATAATGCTAATGATGATAACTCAGGCTACAGGATTGAGCTGAAAAGCTTTACAGGGGTATTTCAAAGAATCATTACAAAAATCTAACTTGTTTTTAGTGTGTGGACCTAATTATGCATGGAAAGACACGGTATTCCAGATGCAATGAAGTTTGTGCTACCTTATAAACAGGGCACTTCTGTGGAGAGGCGGAACTCAAAGGTTCTTCTGTATAACCTCGTTAACACCCGAAGTGTCATAAGCAGGACTGAATTTTACTCAGTGTAATTCATAGCCAAATTTGGCTCCATTCTTTAATCTTCTAAGTAGTCAATTGGCTTCAGCAATGATTCACACACTGGGAAGTCAGGAGAGCTACCCTTCTTTTAACCTTTCTTTGTGAACATCCCCAGTCTTCTCTAAGACACAGAAATAGAACAGTAATGAGAAAACAGAATTATTCCCTTTTCTTTGTAGCCTTACAGACACAGTGATGACAGGGAATAACCTTGTCCCCGGCAGTAGTTCTGTTGACTGACTTCTTCCCTGCTCAGTTAAATGCTCCTGAGGTTGCTGCTCGTGCCACTACAGCACTTGGCTCCAGCCAAACCAACTCCCCGTCCCCTTGGTGCTGTCACGGAACGGCAGCGAGGCGGCGCCGCAGCAGCTCGCGCGGGCAGTCTGCTGGGGTCTGTCCCATGTCCAGCTCACTCTCCGCTCCAGATTTCAGGGCTTATTTTAGTTTCTGTGGCATCGGGCACAGCTAGCGTTGTTAATAAATGGTATTTATTAAATAGAAAGTAAATCTTTTATTAAAAAGGGTTGTTCTGAAACATCACTATTCAAACCAAAACAAAATCTGAGTTTGGCCTGGTGGAAGGCATTTTGCTATGTAACATGAACAAACACCAGCTTATTGACATTTTAAAACAGATACCTTAATGTCTATAAAACACCGTGCTCCTGTTGGCCTTGTAGGTGAAGGGAGGAATTCCCCAGATGCTGTCCCTTCAGTACTTTTGTATAGCCTAAGGAGGGTTGCAGGTTACGAGCACAAACTCTGGCGGCTTGAAATCTGTCCCATAACGTAGAAAACAAGCCAAACGAGTCCTCCTGGGCATTGCCATGTGCTGCAGGGGCAATTTGGCTGTCCAGTCACTCCTCTGACGTGCATGTTAAGCAAGCAGACAGGGAGACAGGCAGAATCATTCCTATTCCGCTGACAGCTCGCAGGGGTCACCCAGCTAAGACACAAATACTGTATGCCGAAGTCACTTCTTTTTCTTTTCCTCTCCTTTTTTTCCCTATCTATTACCTGAACGTTGGGCCGCCAGATGGCAAGTAACGGATCAGTACAATCGTGTCACGGCTCGGGGGCAGAGCAGCTCGGCGCGGCCTTGCCCTGCCGTGCGGTGTGGCGGCCGCAGCCGGGGCGGTGCGTGGGGCAGAGCAGCTGTCCTCAGCAGCGCTGTCTCCAGTGTCCTCGGCAGCACAGGGGGCATATCCAAGTCCCCCTCGTCACTCTGCGGCCACCAGCAGCCTCACACTGCCTCTTAGGGCAGCCATGGCCAAAGCGACGCTCGGTCCCGCTCCGGCTGCTCGGCGTCGGGGCCCTGCAGGCTGCTGCACTTCTGAGTCTGCCATGGCTGAGGGACCCCATTTAACAACCGCTACAAAGCTTGTGTCAAAAGGCAAAGACACACAAGACACAAAGGGCTGTGAAGTAAAGCTACAGGAGCTCTCCTGGCCACACTCAGATTTCAGTCCCAGGGGCAAACAGTGCACCAGCACCCAGCTCGGCCCGCCTTCCCTTCACTGGACACTAGCTCTGACGGATCGCTGTGCTACTGTATGGTTTGATTGTGCTGACGGTTACGTGCCACTGTTCCCATAATAACAATTTTTCTTCTTTGTTCAAATGAAATTTTCTAATGACACGTGTGATGGGTTGTTTTAATTCTTTTCCCTTTCCAAATCCACCTTCCTGTTGCAATGCATGATGGGCAGGCTCAATATTGTGCATGACACCCGCTACAAGTGTTGGTAGGTGCCAGCTTTGTTTCTTGATTATCTTAAACCTGTGGTGCAGCTCACGGACCCTCAAAATCCACTGCTAGATTTAACTTACAGCTCTCGTGCCAATCCATCTCCCTTAGCCTCCTGCACTAACACCTGTCAATTAAATGCAATTGTTTTATTTAATTGACACGGATACATAGACGTTGTTAATTTTGTACTGCAGTTGTTTGAATTGCACATTGTTCCTTGGTGGATTTTGATTGGACTATGAGTTCCAGTGTTTAGAAACTATCTCGCGTTAAATAACGACTGTATCTTACTATAGCGACGTAGAAGTATACTGTCCTTCAACAAGATTAATTTTTGTTTACAGTAAATATCTGGGTTGAATTTTTTAAAGACAAAGAATTGTAAATATAAGGGCATTTTAAAATTCTTCTGTTGATTTTGGTATTGAAATGATTAAGCTTGTTTGTGTCAATTTTCTTGATTTGATGGTAACAAGCGTTTTCCCCTTTTTTTTCTCTTTCATATCCCTCCCCTCTTTCTCCCTGGAATGTTGTCCTGCTTTGCACTGTGATTGCATGTCACGCGCTGGCAATGATGTCTCGGGCTTTTTGCTGTGATAAATACCATGCTCAATTATCCTACCACATGTCGCTCTGGTTCCCATACTGCTACACTCTTCTGTATGTTTGCTTATATGATTTTCCTTCCGAAAGTTCCCATGGTGCACGGTGCTACGCCAGCCACTGTGTCTGCAGCAACAACATCTGCCACAAGTGTTCCCTTCGCTGCAACAGCCACAGCCAACCAGGTTTGCTAATTTACAGCTTTGTTCCTTACAGACAACTTGAAATTGGTGCTTTTAATGAGCATGGGGGTTTTGATTTTACCTCTTGTTGGCCTACACATTCTCTCTAAGACCTGCAGCACAGCTTAATAAGCCTCTATCCATGCTCAAAAGGTGCTGCAGTTTCATTTCTGATGCTAAAAATAATTGATAATAGAGTTTCTGACTCAGTCTTAACATTTATGGGCTGTGCTGCTTATTTCTGCTCTCAGAGAGGTAAAGAGAAAAGGGATAATACACGGAACCCATTATTTATCTCTATTTCTGTCCATAAGCCTATGGTTCCTTTTCATGCAGAAGTCCAATCAAAGCCAGTGAAACTTTTGTGCAGAGGGATGGCAGGATCAGAATTTTAACAGTCTGAATTTAGCAGTCTGACCATGTTCTGACTCTCCTCAGCTCTTCCAAAAGCAAAACAAAAACATTTGAGCGTGGGCCACACAGAAGCATGTTTTAAGCCTTTGTTTCCACTTGTGATTCTACTAGGAGAGAGCTCGGTGCTTTTTGCAGTAGACCAACCACAGTTAACAAAATGCCCATTAAAATCTGTTGTTATTTCTAAATAGCTACCCCGATTATTTCCATGTTTGGACGTATTTTAGGGGGAAAAAAAATAGTGCTTTACTAAATAAGTAATCAGAAGTCCTCCCAGAGAAGCCACAAACTCTGCTCTAAAGATAAGCACCAGGGGCGGAGTAGCTGCAGTTCCCACACATGCCAGCTGAAGCTGCTCCTGAGAACGGAGAGTGGCCCCGTGTTTTTATCTAGCTAGGTTGTCAAAAGTGCAGATTCCTGTAGTACATCTGGCTAAAAGGGCAACAACAAAAAGTTTTAAAAGACCATCTTATTTCTTTTAGAAAAACAAATGATTTTGTGAGTTTTACTAGAGATTGAGAAGTGCCTTCTACCATTAATGCGTCAGTTCTGGTCTGAGATGCAGGTTTTACTCCCAGCTCAGAGGGAACCACACGTGCCTTTTAGAAGAGGGAACTAAACACTACCTTTAGCATTTTGCAAGTTTGGCTCCGTATTTGTAATTAATTCTGGCGATAAAGGTCCGATTTCAAGGTAGGCTCACCTGAGATAGACACAGCTCCGACTGAAGTCGTGAGGGCTGCCCCCTTGAGCAGTTTGGAGCTCCCATGGTGCAGCCATCAGGAGGTGAAGCAGTGAGAGCGTGCCCGTGTCCTGCTGCACTGTGCCTCTGTGCCTGGGGGTGCTCGCAGCCCCGAGGGCGGCCGAGGCTGCTCCTGCGGCGTGCCGCTGGGGTTCCTCGTGCTCCTGCTGGGCCGGCTCCGGAGCCCTTGAGTTCAAGCCTTTCCACCCTCGCCTGTTGAGCACGACCATTTTGTACTAGCCCAGCTGTACGTTCTCTGTTAACCTGTCTGCTTACTGATCCCTCAAAAATATTGCTCCAAAAATTCCGTTACTGCAGTGACAAATGGGTGTGCACATCCCAAGTCTTAAAAGTGGCCTGGATATTTCACAGTTCGTACGCACCTCAATCCAACCTGCTTACCACGTAGCGCTTTCTGCTTGTGGGAAATGTTTGCCGACTGGCCCCATCACTCCTGGATGTAAACCAGCGTAAGAATTACTTATTCTGTTGGAAAGGTAGCTTATAGGTGTGACTACCTCTGCGTACATGCCACCCTAGCAAACGAGTACTTGTATGCCCAAAGTATCGTAGTACTGTAATTTGCTGCACTGCACAGTTAATGTAAGTATTTACCCTTATATTCTCCATAAGTCCACAGACTATTAAGAACGAGCCAAGCCACAGAAAACCATCATTATTTTTTTCAAACCTTCTTTGTCCAAATTACCATGCACTTTCCCAAATAGATTACAGGGAAACTTTCTGTTGTAGAATCAGATCATTTCACGCATATCCTTCCCGGAGCCTCATAACACACGTAGTGAAGTACTGCAGCCAAGCCTCAATATATACATATATAGCTAATATATGTATATACCATGTGAGCAATGCTGAAGTTACTTAATGCCACACGACGCAATGTGCATGCATGCCGACAGTCTTAAGATCTGGCCCTTCATCTTCACTGACTGGTGCTGAAGGTCCTTGGTATGTCTCGACAGCACTATCCCTGATGCTTCTACACAGTTGGGTGCAACAGCCTGTCCTGCAGCAGTAGACAAAAATGGTATGAGAAGCTTCATTCCCCTTGAAGCACGTTTCTGTACAAGTTGGAAATGTGGCAGGGTTGTGTGAAGTTGGCAGGGGAGGAGAGGGCACAAAGGGTGGAGGAAACAAGACCAAGACCTGCAGGTGGTGTAGCTGAGGGTCAGCCTCGGACGCCTCTCCCTGTGTGGATTAAGAGACCAACTGTAGTACCCATTAGGAAAAAAAGGCTTTTCAAGTGCAGCAGCTGTTTGTGATCATACAAAGCAGTTCTGTGTCATATGCCCCAGCATGTCTTCCTGTACATGAACGCATCTACTTGCTCCCTCCAGCCGGACTTCCTTGTCCTGTTTGCATTGCAAGATCATACACAGCTCTCCTGGTATTTGTGTGCATTGTTGTTTCCCCTGTGAAGGGCCTGACCTGCAAGGTCTGCTTAGGCTCCCTCCCAGTGGCATTAGTCTGTGTACCACACACCAGAGGGGTGCAAGACTGGGACCCAAAAACGAGGTGCAGAATATATGTTCTGTTACTTGTACTGCTTGCAATCTACTCTGATTTACATATTTTTTTAAAAAATGGAAAAAGAGTTGATGGGACACTTCAGAGAGCCATGTAGTGAATTCTGCTTATGCAGACTAAGGTTTTGAGAAGCGTTGCACTGCTTCGGGCAGCCCCAGCTTCTCAGCTGGTGAGCCGCGATGCCCCAGGCGCCTGTGCAGAGAGCGCGCAGCTCGTCCCTGCGGTGGGTTTCCACCAGCCAGGAACATCCAGCTCAGGGCGTCTTAGGTTTGGCACTCAAAAAACAAGACAAGGAAAGCAGTGAACACTTCACAAAACCCGACTGAAGCCAGGCCACTGTAGAATTTATCATTTTAAATGATGCACTGAAAGCACAGAATTTTGTGTAGGCCAACAAAAAGGGCTATTTTCAATTACTGCTCTGCATGACTGTTATAGATTGTAACTTCTCTTATTTCCTGAACGACCGATAATATTTGTATTTGTCAGTAGTACTTAACACAATGTCTTCCAGTTTTAAGTTGCTATTGTAGCACTTCAGTTGACTTTTAACTTATAGTTACAATATAAAATCCACCAACTCACAGCTGAACCTCACTTTTCCAAACTGTTATGTTCTGTAGCAAACTGCTGTGTCTGGGTTGGCTCTTTGCACATGTTACTCATTGTTTACATTTTTTACCTATAGATACCCATAATATCTGCCGAACATCTGACTAGCCACAAGTATGTTACACAGATGTAGACATTTTGTCATCAAACAGTAAGTTTCCAACATGCTGTTGCTTGCAGTTTTCATACTTACTATGTGTGCGTAATTTGTCTTTTTCAGGGAGAGAATGTTTGTATTTTCTTTCAAAGAAAGCTAATGAGATAGGGGTGGGGAAAGAGGCTGAGCTCCCCCGGCACCAGTTGCTCTGAAAGGAGATCCCATAGTTAGCAGCGACCACGCTAGCTAGCGTTTTGGACCAGATACTGGTATTTGTTTGTACGTACAGAAAGAACATGTTAACGTACGGATGTACTTCGGAATACTGAGGCTGTCTGATTAGAGCCTTACTTCATGTTTACAAAGGGTGATGGCTCCAGCCACTAAGGTGAGCCAGGGGCTGGCAGGTCTAGGTGAGAGCTGGTTAATGCTAAGCTCACTCTAGAATGAACTAATTTTAAATCTCCAAATTTGGAAAGCCAGCGTCTGTGAAACCACAGGGTTAGTCACCAAGCTGAAGCCTGATTTCCTCTGAACACAGACTGTCAGAAAATGATGCGTTATGTGTCGTATGTTTCTGGCCTAGGGTACATGGCAGGGGGAGGTCACAGACCGCTCAGGTTATGCTTGCACTGTGTTGGGCTGAGCTGTGCCTGCAGGCAGGGCACGTCAGCGTTGGGTCTGTAGCCTTCCGTCCTGCAGAGCTGGAAGGTCGGTGTGCCTAAGCTTGAGAGATTTTTTTCTCCCCTGTATCTTCCTGCGAGTAAATTGTAGTTTGCAAACTCTCACTAATTTGCATGTTGTAATTAAGACCATCAGCAGCACATCACCTCCTCTAGGACACCCTGTGATTTGCATTGCCCTTCTCTCTCCTGTACTCCATTTCTGCTGTGTTTTTCATTGAATGGCTTGACCATGATGGAATTGTTACTTAAGGTGAATATTAACCGATTTGCCACAGTGGGTTTATGACGATCATTATTCCTTTCAGCCAAGCATAAACATTTTGTAACTGCTTAAGTGATCAGGTGGGATGCCTCTCCTCTGCAGCGTATGCTTGCTATCAAGCTTCCCTCTGCAGACAGCTGGGAATAAAAGAGCTCCTGTTTTACAGCCCATCCTGCAGTGCGCGAGGAATTCCTCCCTGGAGGTGTCTCCCCTGTAGTAGTCAACAGGGACCAGAGAAGTAGCTACCCCAGGGGGGCAGTTAAGTCAGGAGGGCCCAGACTTCCAAAGAAGTTTAGGTGCCTCTCAAATAGAGGCTGGGCTCCCGTATTTTCCAGGGGCAGTGGCAACAGGACCTGGGGAGACAGAGGAGCACCTGGCTGCTCGGGCAGCGCTCACGCAGCATTTTTGTGGGGATCTCTGCTTCCTGGGAGCTGGGCTTTGGAGTCTACAAAACTCCCCCCAAATTCTGATCCAGTGGCTGTAGGCTCGGGAACACCAGGAGGCCAGTTTGTGTGCTTTTATCACTGCATATTTCGTGTGTAAAGTGAACCTTTGCTACGAGAGCATATAGATGACAAATCCTGAAGGTTTTTGGATGCAAACTTCCCCAGTATTCAGTGGCAGATTTCCCTTTCATTGCAAATACAAAGTTTGGGCTCATGTGGTGCTAAAAAAAATATCTGAAAGTGTTGAAAATGATTTATCTTTTTTTCCTTTCCAGATCATAACTAAGGAGAAAAGGACAGTGTGTTTGGGTTGAGGAAAGGACAAGTTCATTAGCCATATTGTATATACCGTCAAGCAACACTCGGAAACTCCCTCAGCAGTAAGACATCCACACATTGCATGTTAACGAGATGAAACAAGAACTTGGAAATCCACTGCACACTGTTGCCTATATACTTTGTACATTTAATTGATATTTGTGCTGAGGTGATCTTATTGTCTAAAACTACAACATCGTCTATCTTTTCTAGCACAGAAGTTTGCATATGTATTTGAATATGCATATGTAGTCTGTTTCCTACATAATCATGTATGTCACCTTGAAAAGACAGACTATGGTGTAACCACAAACCTATTATGTATTGGTACGTCTGTAGACCAAGATATAATTTTTTAAAGTAAGTTTATTTCTTTCAAGGTTTACAAATAACAAAGGTGCACCTTGTATTTAAAATTGCCATTATAGATGAGAGCGTGCATGCACAGTAATTTTTGTTTAAGAGTAATATTTTTAATGTAATAGATTGTAAGAAGTGGTAAGAGAGGTATCTGACAGAGATGAATGTGCCAAGCAAAACCACAACTGTGTATATTTTAAAGCACATCAATGGCTTTAAGTACCATGTTGTTAAGGATTCTCATGAAGTGCCATAGACTGTACATCAGATTAGAGTATTATTTCTGCAGTGTTATTTTCAGAACCACATTTTCACTTACTTTACTAGTACTAATCAGTCAAAGGGCACCATTCTGTTTCAAAACCAAAGCTGTCTCAGAAATGGCCAATTATTCCTTACAGTAACGTTAGACAGCACAAGAGAGATATTCTAGCCGTACAAATTAACCCATACTGGACATATATATAAACTATTTTAAGGCATTATAGTGTAATATTTATGCGTATTTTACTGTATAACATGATATATGAAAGGGAAAAGCCATTTCTGAGACACAGTAACACATGTTTGAGGAACTTATTTTGCTTCTATTTATAGCCTCTGTCGAAAGTCGAAAGGACTATAAATGCTTTGCAGAGATGGGTTTCACTTTTACTTCATCAAAGTCACGCATTAAATAGTGACTCTAAACAAAGACGAAAGAAGCACTGACATCAGATGCATGACAAACCAAAATATGAAAAAATGGAGATGTTAATTAGCATAGAAATTGGGTGGGTTAAATACTCGGGTGAGTTTTATATGTGATTTTTTTTGTTCAGATTAACTGCTTATAGCCTTAGAAAGCCTTTACAAAATAAAAACAAAAAAATAGATGTGCATTCAAGTTCTAAGAATGGATTCATCCAAAGGAATTCCTTTTTGTGGTTTGGATGTTGCAGCTAGTAAAGGATATTTTTGCTCTGTTCAGCAAAGTGCTGAAGTGGGGGCCAGGTCACTGGTAGCATAGCGTGGAGTGGAAGAAGCGCGAGTTCGGTTGTAGAACTCTCCATACTTCCAAGTTTACTGCAAGTTTTTATGCTTGAGAGAGATGCTTTATAGTATAAGAATGATGTGTTGATTTTACTGATTGTACTGTACATCTATTAAAGCCTTAGATTATTACATTACGGGTTAAAACCCATACCAATGTAATTTCAATCGTGTTAAGAAAGTATAGGTGACTTCACATGTTATTGTAGTTACTTAACATTATAGAATATTACTTTTTTTTTTTTCTTGTTAAAAGTGTAGTTTTTATTTCTTACATTTATTAGATTGTTTTCATTTTCTATTACCAGTTGAATACCATTTCAGTTTATAGAATTTTGTTTTATTAGAGTTTACTGATGAATTTTTCAAAATACAAAAAAAAAGTAGTTTTCTTCATAACATACTCAGTTTTGAATTTACATGTAGTGTCATATGAATATTCGTATTATTGTTGACTAAATGATTTATATTTTACTGATTTAATATTACAATGTAAGAATGTCAGTCATCGTTAGTTCTTGTCTAGTTTTCATTAAAAGAACAAAGATCTTTTATATGGATATCTTATAATTATATAATCATTGCTAAGTAAGAAGTTAAGTTGTTGCTATCGCAACAATCCTGGCAGACAATTGAGTAATATTTTGATGATTTATTTTGTTTGTAATTAGTTATTATGAGAAAATCTAGTTCCTAGATATTAGAATAAAATTTATTTTCTACTGTATCCATTTCAAATGTTAAAATATTGTTTAAATATTTTTTGAAATCCCTGAATATCAGGCCTTGTTATAAATAAGCTGCATAATCAATAGATCAAGGGACGTTTTGTTGATAATCCAAATACTCAAAGTTTACGTAACAAGAATTATAGTGTGTGTGTGCAAACTCTTGAGGGTTGATTATGCTGCAGTTTAGCATGTGGGAACGTATAGAGAGAAGGTTGACTTTTTGCACTTCTGTATATAGTCAAAAAAGAGAGAAACCTGTATAATAGTAAGATCTTATTTTGAATAAAAATGTCTATAATTACAAGGAGTTTTGTTAAGGCTAATAAAATGACAGGCTGAACAAAATTGCTTGCAAAAGTGGCACAGAGTTAGCACTCCATACCCCTTCAAAAAAGTTGCTTTGCTTTATGTGGACAGCTTGTAGTTTGCCAGGATTTTTTCAGCTGGAAAGATATGCCATCCTTCCAAGATCTCATGACTGACAAAAGCTCCACTGGTTCAAATCTGCCTGAAAATCATTAATAAAAGAAAAAAAAAGGAAAAAAAAAGAAAAAAAAGAGAAAAAAAAAGCAGGTACTTCAAACCATCAAGGTGAAATCATGGATCAAATATTCCGTACATTATTCAAAAACTACTGCATGTTTAAAGTATCAAAAATATATTAAAGATATATACTATTCAAACCAGTTTCTGACAATTTCAGTGGTTTATTGTTCACAAAAAAAAAGATTCTTCAAAAGAAATACTGACTTTCACAAAAAAGTTAAATCATGAACAGGCAAACCAAACAGCACACCGTAGCTGTAGTTGTTGTGATTATTTTTTATTGCTGTAGTGGTCCTGTTCTTTTAGCAGGTGAAAAAAAAAAAACTATGAAATTTTACAGTTTTAACAGAAAGCATTCAAGAAGCCTTGTCATTATTTATGCCAAAGCTGGAAAGAAAAAGTGATCGGGCCATTCCTTTATGTGATCTCTCCAGTACTCATACTGAATAACGAATAAGTTGCACTTATTTGCAACCCCGCAACTTTCATCTGCTGAAAGGACAGATGTGCTTGGTTTTACTATTATGTAATCACAGACTTACTTTTTGCTTGTAGTTGCTCCAAATTATGTACTCTGTCCTGGGCTGCAATTTGTTTTTATGCTTATTTTATTATTACTGCTATAGTTGACCTTGCTGTATGGAAAAATAAAGTGAAATTGCCCTAATAAAAGTTCTCTTTCTTAATTATGTTTTTCTATATCAAGTTAAAAACCACAGCACCTCCTTTTGTATACATTTTAACTTCATCTCTGTATTTGTGTGACTGTGCAAGGGTATTATTTGTGGGGAAAGAAGCCTATATGCTGATACTGTGTTTTTTTCTTTTGCAACACATACTGTGTTAAATATACAGGCTGCATATTGAGAATGGTAAGTATAGAGGGCGTTGGTACGTTAAATACAGAGGGTGAATGTAGAGGAAGGGGATGGCATAGATCAGACCAACGCCTGGGCTGCACGTCCCAGACGGGGAGCAGCACAGCATGCCCTCAGCATGCACCCGGCCCTGGCGGAGCCGTGCAGCCGGGGCCGACGTTAGAGGGAGCCCCATGACACCGCTTCCTTGCGCTCCTTCTGATAAATAGCTCTTCTCATCGGAGTTGCGACTGAAAAAATCACAGGCTTAATTCAAAACACTAACCTCGAGCGCGTCTTGACCTCTGGCACACAGAACAGCTGTTTCTCACAAAGGCTGCCCCGTCTCCGGTGTTCGGTGTTAGCAAAGCCAGGGAGCAGCTCGTGGAAAAGGCACTCAGAGATGTGGTGCTGGCCTTGTTCGCCCCTCGGCCCAACGCACAGACCCCTCGGTCTTAGCGCTGAGCACCCCGCCCAGCCGGGGGCTGCGGGGGGCCAGGGACGAGGTCTGCGGAAGCCACAGGAGGAAACCAAGCGCCAGGAACACACTGAAGATAAAGGTGCAGCCATCCCTAAGAGCCCCCGGCAGCGCCCCGGGGCACAGGGAAGCACGTTCGGTGTGCTCTGTCCCTGGGAGCAGCCCCCTCCTGGGAGGTGCTCACCCGTCGCGGGGATTTAGCAGGCTGGTTGTGGCATGAATGGGAAATTGTCGCTGACTGGGAACAGACACATTCAGTTAAATAAGGGGAAGTGTGACGACTGTGGGGTGGGAAAAGGCAGGTGAAGCTCTTCTGGGAGCACACGGCCTGTGGCAGAGCGCTGCATGCTCAATGCCCCTTGGGGTGATGGGGGGGCTCTCCCTTGTGAGGGCTGGGGTGGGGGTGCCGTGGGCACGGAGCAGTCAGGTTTGGGGAACGGAGAGATCAAAACCGCTTTGACTGCTTCTGCGTGCATTCAAGTACAAGTTAGGGCAGCTGGGAGGCACTTGTGGCACTGCCCAAAGGAGCTGACTGCTCACGAGGGTGCCCCCGGGGCTGGGGGCAGGGGAATGCAAGGGCTGGACGCGGGGTGTTGGGGAGATGCCCAGGGGTGCTGGGCCAGGAAGGAGGAGGGGTGCTGGTGCTGGAGAGCAGCATCTGCACGAGAAAAAGCATCTCGTAACAACAGAACGACTTTCCCTTTGCTCCCCCCTAGGTGCAGCTGTCAGCCCTCGGCCGCAGTGCCCCGGCGGCGCTGGCTGCCCAGCCCGGCCGCATCCTGGCCGCAGGGCTGTGGGGCTGCTCCTGCTGCAGGCGCGTAGCCCCGCGAGCAGCCCGGCTGCCTCGTGGCCTTGGCACTCTGCATGGGGGGGTTGCAAAATCAGCTTAAGGAAAATAAAACAAAACAAAACCAACCCTGCTGTGGCGCAGTGGTGCTAACTGCCTTGTCCGCCCACTTCTCATTTTTCTGTTCTGAATGCTTACCTCTAGTCCAGGAAAAGGAAGTTAGCGTTTTGTACCTTCCTCTCAGGTATTGCTGGCTTTTTTAAAAGTGACAGTAAGTGAGCTGCGTACCTTATTGTCAGTACTCATAGCATGCCGTGTCAGGGGGAACTCGCTGCGACAAGCTGGCCTGTGCTGAGGGGTGGGTCCCAGCCGAGCTGGTGGGCTTGGTAAGGTCACAGACCTCTGTGTCCTGCCGGCTTGGTGCCATCCCTGTGCAGAAGAAAGACAAGCACCAGGAGATTTTCTTCTGCACAGGGTGCCCCAGGGCATGCGTGTGCCAGTGGCGGGGGGTCCCTGTGTGCCCCCCGGGGCCACCAGCGCCCCAGTGCCGTGCAGCAGCGCCGAGAGGTGCTGGCAGCGTGCAAGGAGCGCGCTGGGCCCGGGCGGGCGGGAGCTGTGCCGGGCTCTTGGGCCTGCAAGCTTCCAGCTTGCTCCCGCCTTCCGTGGCTGCCGAGCTCAGCGCAGCCTAAGTGCGATAAGTGTTGAAATCATTAAAGGAAGCACGAGGAGAGGCCTGGCCCAGTACCCAGCTCCCTCCCTCAGTGTGCTCCTGGTAGCGGAGGATAAAAACCGGAGTCAGCCACTGAGAGCCGCTGCGCTCCCGACCTGCGGGGCTCGCCGTGCAGGGCACGATGCTGTGAGCCGGCACGGGCAGCACCACGCTCAGCACCGCGCTCAGCACCACGCAGCCACGGCCATGCCGCGTGGGGGGCGATCCCCCCAGCTGTGGCAGCCCCACACGGAGCAGGGGGGTTGGCACCGTGGGGGCTCCCGGTGCCCGCAGCGAGGCGGGCAGGGGCTGAGCATGTTCGGATGCTTCCAGCAGTGCCGTGCGAGCAGGGGGTGGCCCAGCGCGGGGTTGGTCCAGCCCTGTGCAGGCAGTGGTGCTGAGCACTTGGGAACTGGCCAGGGTCTCTCCTGGGTTAGGAAAGCATCTCTCTCCCAGGGCTTCCCCTGGTTCTCTCCCAGGTTCGTTCCCCTAAAGCCAGCTCCTTGATAACTTCCCCAGCTGCCAACAGCTCCCAGCCCCGAGGCCCAGGCCCCGTCCTGCAGTGCTATCGCAGGCTGTCGTGTGATCCTGACCACCCACACCTCGCTTGTTTCTTATCTAGGCTGAGAAATGGATGGTAGTGCAAAAAAGGAAGTGTTCCTGGGAGCACAGCAATTCATTCTCACTTCTGCACTCGGGCAGCTCCTTGAACCTGCAGAGGTCTCTGCAAGCTGCCACCGATGCATTTTCTGCGCCGTGCACACACGCGAGCCCCGTGCTCGCTCCTGGGGCCGCAGCAGAGCGGGTCGGGGCGGAGTGGTGCCTGCAGGTACCGCGGCATCCCGGTGTCGGTACGTGCACCCGCCATCAGTGTGCAGTGCTACCTCGGGCTGCTCTTTGAAGCACTTGGGTGAGGCTGGGGCAGCACCACGGGGTTGGGCGTCCCTGTGCCCCCAGCCCAGCGCCTGCTCCTTGGCCAGAGAAGGGACTTGCTGATGGGCCGGGGGGGGCATCGGGCACTGCTGGAGCCCAGCCCGGTGTGTCTGGCGGTGGCCTCCTCGTGTCACACTGCTCTGACGGTGGCCTGGGTGAGTAGGGACGCAGGAGGTGGCTCTGAGTGTGTCATGGGCCTGCTGGCACCTGCAGAACTCATCCAAGGGGAAAAATGTATTCGGTGTGTCGTTCCAGCCACTGACAGCCGGTTCTGGCTGCAGCTCTTCCTGCATTAGTAATCTGGAGTGCAAAAAGCAGAGTGATGTGAGAAGACTGTTGCTGCATGAAACCCGGTTCTGAACATCTGTGCTGGGTTGAAACTTTCCTCCTAAAATAGAGCTGCAGAAACAGAACAGAAAGGAGCATGGATGGGAGTTTGAGGGAATTAGTCTGAATCTTCCCTGCCCGACAGAGCTGGCTATGGGAGCTGCTTTGCTTCTCTCAGCATCCCCTCCTCAGGACACTTCGACAATTAATTGCTCCATTAATTTCTCCTAAAACCAGGTATATTAATCTCTTTAACTGCATCCGTTTGATAAAATACCCTTATGCTGTTTGGTGAACATGCATCACTAAAGCACGGGGCAAGCCCTGGGGCTGTGTTTCACCTCCACCTGTGTTGTCCTGAACTCCGAATGGCTTTGCAAAGCCGGTGAGAGCGGAGCGACACCGACTGCCACAGCCCTGCACACCCCTGAGCCGCATGGCAAGGCAGGGTGGTAACGTGCCTGGCCATAACCCACAGACTGCCAGAGAAGCCGCTGCACGGTGCGGCTGCGTGGGGAAGGTGACCATCTCCCAGGGATGCGCGGCCACTCGTGCAGCACCGGGGCTGGGCAGCACACAGCCCGGGGGAGCTCCGTGCTGCTGCAGGCTGAACGTGCTCCTGGTGGGCTGCGAGAGCTGCCCGGGGGCCTGCGGGGCTGTGGGGTGCCCCTGCCCCAGCAGCGCTCGGAGGGGCAGCAGCACCTCGGGGCAGCACCATGAGCACAGGGACCCGGCGGCTGAATGCCATGGGCTGGTGAGTCACGGCGGCGATGGTGCTGATGAGTCAGTCATTAACGAGCCAACTGCAGGCTCTCTGCTGGCGCCGCGGTGGGTGTGCAGATGGAGATGAACCAGCTGGAGGTGGGCAGCGCACCGGGACGCTGCAGCGGCAGCAGTGATGCTCTCTGTCCTGACACTCTCCCTTTACTGACAAAATGTCTAGATGCAAGTGACAACAGAAATATGTACACATATTCCTTGATGAGCAACACTCTCTGGTGGCTGGAAGGCCCCATTGAGGCTGTAAGGTGAGGAGTTTGTATGGGGATGCAATGCACCCGGTGACGCTGGTGCTCCTGGAGCCACACCTGCCCTGCCCGGGGCACCAGGGGCTCTGCAGGGGCTGCCACCGTCCTGCCACCGTCCTGCCATCACCCTGTCACCATCCTGCCACCATCCTGCCACCATCCTGCCATCCTGTCACCATCCTGCCACCATCCTGCCACTGTTCCACCGCCATCCCGCTGTTTTTGGTTTTTTTTTTTTGTATTTTGTTTTGATTTTCAGTGCATATTATCCATAAATCTGTAACTTACAGCAGTACCCTGTTCTCATTTTCCATAAGTTGAAACTGGGAGGCATGCTGCCACCGGGAGGCTCTTCAGCATTCCCGCTCAGCCAACGCATGGAAAACCTCCTGGAGACGCAGCTAACACTCGGTGCATGTTGTAGAGAACTGCTTTGGTCTTTACTATTTATAAAGAAAATTCTGGAGCTTGACTTAAACATGCCAGCTTAAACTGCTTGGAGAAGGGCCAGAATTAGGAATTTATCACTTAAGTAGATAGGCGAGAGTAAGTGCATACATTAGGGAATTTGCCAGAACCAATTGAGAAAATGTTTGTTGTCTTTACCTACTATATACTTGCTAAGGGCACGCACTTCCTAGGATTTCTGAGCACAGAAAATCTAATACAGCCTAAAACTGAACAGCTTTTAATTGCATCTACAGCTCTGCCCTTGAGTTAAATAACTGAGCAGGGAACTTACAAATCAAGCAGCTTCACCATTTATCCGAAGTAACCCAGAAACGGGGCACGGCTTCCCTGGCCTTTGCAGAGGTGGCAGGGGCTGGAGCACAAGGAGCGTGGAATTGCCTGCAGCTGCAGGTGGGCATTGCCTGGGGTGCTGGCGTGCGGGGCAGCGAGGTGCAAGGGGCTCGGGTGGGCTCTGGGCACCTCTGCGCCCTCCCGTCCCCGGCACTGGGGCCATGCCCGCGCTGTGCCTGGCTGCCTGGCCCCGTCCCCGTCCGCAGGGCTGCTCGCAGCCAGCAGGCCTTGCAGAGCTCAGCCGTCCCCTCCGTCCCCGGCGCAGCTTCCTGCGCTCCAGCCGTCAGGTTTATCTGCGCCCCCGTCAGCTTATCTGCGCCCAGCAGCCCCCTCGGTGCCCGGCACCCCGGCTTTGTGGCCGGCCCCAGCGCTGGTGGCGGTGCTGAGAGGCCTCCGGGCACTGCCCCCCCCCCCCCGCCCTGCTCTTCAGCACTGCCTGTTGGCCTCCACTTTTTCTTTCGGCCTCCAGATGATTTTTTCATCCCCCACTTTTTTCCAGTTTCCCACTCTTTTTCAACCTCCCAGTCTTTTTTGGCCTTGCTTTTTTTTTTTTTCATCCTTCCCTTTTCTTGGTCTTCCCTTCTTTTGCCCTCCCCCTCTCACTCACCCCCTCCTCCCCTTCATTACCCATCACCTTTCCGGCCTCCCTCTCTCCTTTGGCCTTCCCCTGCTCGGGCTCCCCACTCTCTTTCAGCCTTCTCCCTCTCTTCTCTGGCCTCCCACACATTATTGGCCTTTTCTCCAGAGAAGAAGCATGAAGCATTTTGAGCTGTAAATGAAAACCACTCATTCTTGCCTTTATTATTATTTTTATTACTTTCTGGAGCCTTCCTTTCTTTCCCTGTCTCTTTCCCTGGCTATCACTGAGCACTCCGGGTTGCCTGCAGGTCCGTCCCCATGCCCCGTGGGCGTGGAGCCGCGGCCGCAGCACCCATGCACGCTCCCGTTGCTGTCTGTTCCTGCATCTGCTCCTCTTCCACGCCCAGCGGCCCCTGCCCAGCCACCGGGCACCCGGCAGGCTCCAGGAAACGGCTCTCATCTGCCAAGTGCCTTGGCAGTCAGAAACAGCCAAAAAAAAAAAAAAAAAGTATTTGCAGAGTGGGTGTAAGAAGTGCCGCTTTGTTTATCGTGGGGAGAAACTGGGGCACAAGCCCTCCGTGCCAAGCCGCTGCTCGTTTCCCCGGGGGTTGGCACTGCCGGTGTGCGGCGGGGAAGCCACGGGACAAAGCATCCTCCTGCCGAGGAGCAGCCGCGGGCCCTGCCGCCCGACCTGCCTGCCCTTCCCTCCGAAAGCCGGTGCCAGGCACCTCCCGCAGGGCTGCCCAGAGGGGCTGCACGGGGTGCTGGCTGCTGAGCACCTTCGGCACACGCGAGCTGCCCGCGGGTGCTGGCCCACGTGCTGCCTGGGCTCCGCGGCTGCCCGGGGCGCTGCAGCCCGCGCGTCCCAAGTGGCTCGTGCCACGGCGCAGGCTCCGTGCGTTTGTGCTCAGAGCTACCTCGGCGGCTGAACCTTAACACCCAGCGTGCTCAGATTGACCCGGGTTGTTTTCCTTTGGAGGGACCTCGGGTAGGTGAAAGGACCGGCTGTTGGCAAACGTGGATATTGGCCAGCTGGGTGAGGGAGCCTTCTGCGTGCCGACACTCGGCAATAAACGCCTTAATGACAATAACGAAGTGACCGCTGCGAGTCACTGGGTGGTTAGTGTAAGTGCTGGAGCAGCCCGGGCAAACACAGCACCCATGCACCCTCTCACCTCCCTCGCTGTCACCCCGCCTGCCGCCGTGTCCCAGGGCTGCTGTGCGAGGGGCCCGGCGTGTGAGCGGCCCGGTGTGCCTGCACCCACTGGCAAAGCCGTGGCTCGACTTCGTCCCGGTCACTCCCCAGGCAGCAACCAGCCCCCCTCGCATGCACGAGTCGAACAAAAGACTTGCTGCTGGCGAGCCCTGTGACTCACCGGTGGGTATATTGGGCAATCTCCTATTTCCCAATCTGTTTTCCTTCTCAGGAATTCAGTCTTTGCTCTGCTTTCAGGGCAGCCAAACCTAACCCAGCTGCCAGTCCGCACACGCACAGATCTCCTTGCCCAACAGATGCGGGCAGCACTTGGTCACCAGCGGCCGACGGCTTGCCATTGACAGACCGTCAGGAGACCTGCTCCCCACGGCCCTTCGGCAGCTGGGGCAGCCTCGTGGCCACCGCCAGCCCCCAGGGCTCAGAGCGAGCTGAGTGGGGGCTGCTGGGCGCTGCCGTGGGGCCAGCTCTGCCTCTTCCTGGCAGGCCGGGGCAGGACGGGGCTGGTGCCGTGCCTGGAGATGCCCCAACACGCGGGCGATGTCCCATGGGCAGCACCGAACGTCAGAGAATGACAGATCCTCGCTCTGCTTTTCACATGCCTCTTATGCATAATTTCAAATTCAGCGCTAGGATGCAGGCCTGGCCAGTTCCCAATTTATTTTCCGGCACTTTGCATTTTGCCCTGTTTCAGAAGCTTCCTGAGCTGCCCCTCTGGGTGCCCTGCTCCTGGCGCCAGCTCCCACCCGCAGGCCCCAGCGCTGTCCACAGACCCCACTCCCAGACCACCACCACCGGACACGTCCCCCACCCACCTTTCTTTTCTCCTCTTTTTATTTCCAGCCCCTGTCAATGATGTGTGGTGCTGCAGTTTGAAGGTATCCACCAAGGGTGGATGGTTGTGATTTCTTGTTTTTCATTCGTAAATTCATCCCCCGTAGCTTAGATACTAATAACAACACGAACCGAGGTGAGACTTAAGCCTCTTGCTTTTCAAGTGGCATCAATTCAGGCCACTAAAGGGCAGGAATCAGTGAAGGATTTGGCACCTTGTTTCAAGCATGCTGTGACAGTCCTCCCAGCAAAACAGAATATTTATTAATTTTTAGTCCCTGATGCCTTACCCTTCTGAGATGAGTACTCATTCTGGGAAGAAATCTGTTAAACAAGGCACATGATTTTCTAGCAGCACCACTTGCAGTTCAGTTTTGAATGGGAACAGGAAGAAATGTGTCAACAATTTCGTGTCTCTTCATGTCTGAAAAGCAGCGTACCTTGCCAAATTGGTAATGTATTTCTGCGAGGCGCAGCGCCTGCCAAGCACGTCTCGGCGCAGCACGCAGGAACATCTCGCGCCCTGTGCTCGGCGCACCCCACGCCCGCTGCCCTCACCCATGGGCCCGCAGGACCCCAGGAGCCCCCAGAGCCACCGCCGGGGTCCCCTGTGCCGTGCGTCCCCTGTGCCATGGTCAGCATGGTGCTGCGGGCACCTGGTCGCGGGACTGAGCCACGCACCCGCTCCCAGCGCCGAGGCGGGGCCCAGCTGTCTCCCCGCGAGGCACGGGGCATCTGCGCAGCCTCCACGCGTGACAGCTTCTCACTTGGTAATTAATCGCATTGTTTCTGCGAGAACGGCGCGTACCGGGAGCATGCCCAACGTCTCACAGGTCACTTGGTGGCGGTGCATATGTTGGGATGGGTTTAATTAGGGCTAAAGTATGGCCGCATTCACACCTCTCTCCAGAAGAGGAGGGGGAGATGATCGTTAAAACCACGCCGGATGTGCCACCGGTGGCCCTGCGACCCCCATGCTGCTCGAAGACACCTCACCGGGAAGCTGCTGGCGTTGGTTGTCCACATGTAACCGGCAGCAAGAGCAGCGTGGAGGTGGCCCACCACAGGCATGGAGCCAGCTCGGCTGTGGCGGTGCCGTGATCCTGCAGTGCGGGGCCGGATCCTGTGGGCACTGCGGGCCCTGCGGTGCCTGAGCCCCCACAGGCATCGCCACTGCGTGCAGGTGCTTGATTGTCCTGAGGGGCTTGGTCTGGGAATGTCCCTGAGGGTTAGAAGGGATTTGTGACAATTACGGTGTGCTCCCGAGGTTCCCTGGCCGGTGGGGAACGGCTCCAGTGTTATACAATCCTTTAAACACACTACTCTGGTGGGCAATGCACTGTAATTAAACAAAAAGATTGTTTGCAAATCATGTGGGGATTTGCTTTAATTAATTGTTGCTTTGCCAGATGTGTGCCCGGTCACAGAGGCTGCAGGAGCTGAGTTTATGTTTTAATTAGCCCGTTGGTTTCTCCCACCAGAGGAGGACGGGCAGCACCTGCCGCCAGGGTGGCTGTGGGGTGCTGGGCCCAGGCAGAGCTGTGGCGGCGCAGGGTGCAGGGGCACAAGAGCTTTGTTCACTGTGGGTGTCGGGAAGGTAACGCATGGCACAAGCAGCCCCAGGCTGCCCGAGCACGGAGCAGCCCCCCAGGGTGATGGCCGGGTCCCCAGCTCTGCTCAGCACCCTCCGGACCCCAGGGCAGCAGTGCCATAAGCGCCGTCCTGCAGCAGCAGCAAGAAGTTTGCTCTTCAGCTCTGTGCAGAACGGCACAGTAAATGCCAGATCTCAGTCAGAGCTGCACTCCTGTAGCATGTTGGACATTAAATTGATGCAGAATCACTCCGATAAAATACGAAATAAAATTAAAATTACGTGATACATTTTTCAGGGAAGAAGGGACCTCCCTACTCGCTCCACCTGAGAGGCTGGTGCTCTCCTAGCTGCTTGAAGGACATTGACATGGGAATGGCCAAAACGCTTGGGCCAGTTTTATTAAACCTGGCCTGGGAAGGAGCTGCTCTGATTATGTTTTGTTTTGTTTTGTTTTGTTTTGTTTTGTTTTTTTCCAGCTAGGCTGAATCCCAGGCTTGCCCTCTCTTGTCAGGGACCACAGCTAGCACGGGAGTAAACACCATTTGATAGGAAAAATCCTTGTAGATCACACTGCAAAACTGTACAGATCTTTTTTTTTTTTTTTTTTTTTTTTAAAGAAAAAGTCATGAAAATTTTCAGTCTTTTAAAAAGAGGGTTAAATAAGGAAAATTCCAGAGATAAGACTTACAGTGTAGAATGAAGTGGTGGCTGGGAGGGCTTTTATTTCCTGTTAGTTTTGCTGATGATCCTAGGTTGCTTTTATGGAGTAATATGGCATACTTTGTCTAGTCTTCCCTGTTTACAGGAACATTTTGGAGTGAAATGTTGTCAACATCTTGAAATGCTGCCATGTTCTAGCATTTTTTGTTTTAACACCATTCAATGTGAAAAAATTAATATTTTGACTCAACGTACTGAATAGCAAATACGAATGCTAGAAATTCACAGCTCATTTCAAAATATGTCACAATCTCTCATGGAACAGAAATACCGAGCTTTTGACCAGCTCTGATTTTAATCATCAAATGTAACAGGTCTCTGAGGCGGAGCTGCCACGGGCCTGCAGCAGGCTGTCGGGATTTTCCCCACGCCTTCCCGCAGGTCCCTGGGGAGCAGCAGCAGCGAGGGCAGGGCTGCAGCCCCGAGGGCCCCATCCACCCCCGGGCGGCTGCAGAGAAAGCACCGGCGAGCGGCACAGAGGAGTGCTTCCTGCTGGACCTCGCCCTCGCGCTCCTTCTGGTTTCCTTATCTATCAGCTCCAATTAAAATTCAGAGCGCCGGCTGCTTTCCTGCCTTCAGCTCACCGGAGGAATCTGAGCAGCGTTCCAGGAGGAGAAAGAGTCATCAATTATTGAGCAGACATGTGTCCGGGGTCAGGGAGATAACTTAGCCGAGCAGATACGGCACTGTTTGCAAAGCTATTTGTGCAGAGCATCTGTTTCTCCAGAGCGGCAAACTGTGGAGGAAAGAACATTTATAAATAAAAAGGTTATTAAATGTAAACAAAGGCTCTGGTGTGAGTGGCCAAAAGTTCAGATGAAACAGGAACGTTTATGGACTCCTTTTCTCAGCCTCTGAGAACCAACTTGGATTTTTTCTAGAGTACGAGCAGCTTTGTCTGCCCATGAAACCTCAGGGGTCACCGTGCGTGCAGAGCTCAGCTCCCGGCTCCTGGTGCCTCCAGCCCGGTGAGATGTGCGAGGTGTGTGTGCAGCGGCAGCGCCTGCAGCTCCCAGCCTGGGGCCGTGCCGAGCCCTCAGCGGAGCTAAAACCAAGGGGTGGTGGCAGGGAGGGAATTGACTCATTTCTATGTGGCTTTGGACTGTGGGAACTGCAAGTGTACAGCCCAAACGGCATTTCTTACATCACTGCGAGGATGGGCACCTGCAGGTGTGGTTGCCAGCTGTGCAGAGTACAGCCTTTGGTTATTGTTTAAATAACAAAAATGATGTGCTATAAAGTCAGAAATAAAAAGCCCTATATGGATGTAAGCAAATTCCTTCACCTGGATTGCAGGGAGATCAAAGAGCAGCAAAGGACAAAAGCCCTCTTTCCTGCCAGGTTGCTTTACCTCGCTGCTCGGCTCGCCCCGTGACTTCACATTACAGGAGGGAGTTGTCTCCTGCAGCGAGAGCTGGCTGTTTTTCCACCGGCTGTAATCACAGGTCAGATAGATTTCAGGCGCGTAGCACAAAGCAGTTTCCGGCATTAATAATGCATTGTCAGGACTGGTAGGCTCAGCAGACAACTGCTGCAGGTCCTGGAGGTGCTGAGGAGGGTGATGTGAGCACAGATGCAGAAAGGCTCCTCAGACGCACGAAATAATGCCTGTTTGCCTCACCAGGTAAACACCGTGTTTGTCTCTGAAACTGACCCCATTAATCAGGTTCAGAAACCCCATGGTGCTGCCGTCCTGACCAGGCTGGTTGCCCTGGATGTCAGGCTCTTCCGTGTAAGCGAGGAGAAAATAGCTGTAAGGCAGCTGTGGTCAGGCCGCAGCAGTCAGAGGCCTCCACACGCGGTGCAAAGCTGCTTCCTGCCCGTCACGGCCCTGCCTTGCACGGCAGCTCGAGCGCGCCGGGTGCTGGAGGGAGGAGGGGGCTTCTCTTCTCTCCAGAACGACTCGTGGGACAGCCGCACCGCAGCCCGTGCTGCCAGCCGGGCCCTCCGGCCCTCTGCAGAGCTGGCAGCAGAGGCACCTGATGTCCAAGCATGGTTTCCAGAGAGAAAAATAACAAAGAATTTGGCAACACGTAACTTGAAGGACAGCCAAGGATGATTTGAATGAGCTCCACCGCTGCTTGTGTGCCCTCAGAGTGGCCTTCCAAGTTCCTCCTCCTCCTCCTCCTCCTCCTGCAGTCGCTGCCCCGCTGAGGGCTGGGAGCTGGGAGCGCTGCCCCCTGCCCGAGCCCCTGGCGCGTGGTGCTGCGGCTTTCCTCGGTGAAACCCCGCTGATGGACCTTGTTCTTTTTTTGCAGCTCTTAATTCTTGTGTAATAGAACAAATATTGAACGCTGAAGTGGCCCTCTACAAGAGGTTTAGCTCTTTTACAGCCCTTCTCATTTCTACATCTCTGTGTTCTGCAAGGACAGCTAATTCTGGTTGTCCCCGGTTATCCAAGCGGGGCAAGTGACGTCCCGTGTGCCGTGTCAAAGCGGGTCACAGCCAGAGGAGCGCGCCGGCCTGCCCTTCAGCTGCCTCCTGCCCTCCCTCCAGCTATCCTGCCTCCACGTTTCTATCAGAAAAGCCCTGCATGGCCAACCACACTGGGATTCGTTCTCCTCTAAAATGAGCCATTCTAAAAAATTCATGAATCAAGACTGGAAGGCTTATTTTTCAGAACAAGCCTTCCCTGCAGGAGGCGCAGGCCCCGACGAAACAAACCTCGATCCTCTCAGCATCCTGCAGCCGGCAAACTGCACAAATAACAAAAACCCACCCGGGCCCAGGGTCAGCGGCCCCCGCGCAGTGCCGGCCCGCAGCACAGCGCTCCCCACCCTCAGCACTGGCTGTGGTGTGAAAAGGACTGGCAGGCCTTGACCCCACAATCAATAGCTGACTGGCGACTGCAATGCGTGCATGGAAGTCTATCAAGTTTCTTCCTTTATGTAATGCTCAGCATTTTCTCCGCACCTTGGTATCTAGAGAAACTATTAGATACCTAATGCACCTCGCTACAGCAAGCAGCAATGCACCGGGGAATTGACGGAGGAACTCTGACATCATTATCTTGGTAATCATGCTGCCGTGTTTCTTTGCTGTTCTGCAAAAACTAGGGCAGATAAGAGGCAGCCTTTCTAAGTTTTGGCTGGCTTTTCTGAGGTTATAGCCCTTTTACAACACGTTGCCAATGGAGAATGTTTGACTTAAATACAACTTTTTCCAGATTGCCCTACAAAATATCATAGGCGTCTAATCTGTTTTTCTTTTGTTTTGAGTCTTAAAATGCTTTTTCTGATAAAAGATGCTATCATAAGAAAAAAAAATCCTCCAGAAGTCATCTTGCCTAAGGGGTGAAGAAAAGCATGTAGTGGTTTGTTTTCTTAGGAAAATCAGTCTTTGTTCAGAGAGTGAATCAAACATGCAGAGACTTTGGCTTGGATGAGTTAGTGGTGCATTTAGCAATAGTTTTATAACATGTGCATGATTTCTAATGAGCTACATTGCAAGAAGTGTCCCAAGCTGTGATTTGCAAAAGTATTTGGTGAGGAAGGTCTGCTTCGGTATCGGTACTGCCTACAGCCAGAAACTCGCTCACTGGTCACCAGAGCTTAAACACGACTTCAAAACACGAATATGCAGTACATAGCATTGGCTGCTCTGGAAAAACTCCTGCGTTTGCCTCAGGAGTGCCTCCCCCCAGTGTTTGCCAGTTGCTGTGTGGCTACGTACGGGCTGGGTCAGCACAGCCAGCCCTGTGGCTGGCGTGGAGGGGCTCGGCTGGCTCCGTGAGGCCACGTGAGATGTATTCCCAACTGGAAAACATCCTTTCTGCCCTCCTCTGTTGAAAACAGTCCTACTGTGAATGTAATACTTTTTCCACAGCACTAGTAAATACAATAATAGGTTGCACATCCAAACCAGCTGCTCATTTATTTTTTTCAACTGCCGCTGAAAAATGCTTGTAATTAGGAAAAATCTATAACAAGAAGCACAAACAAATCGAAGTCTGTCATTAGCCAGAATGAGTCTGCTCTCTGCCTTAGCTATGGTTTTATTAAATTAGAATAATGAAGCAGAAGCTATACAAAGAAAAGCAAGCACTTTGGAAAGGTCTGAAAATATCTAGCCATCAGTTTGGAAAACACACTTTCAAAATTAAACTTGAAGTTGTAAGTGTTTTAGCTTGTGCTGTTCTAAAACGTCCTTCCGTAAGGCCACAGCAGCCATGAAGCCCATGTGAAGAAATACCATGTGAAAGGCAAACACAAGTACCGTGTCTTCTGGCACGGTCTGGGTTTAAACCAGGGATGTTGAAGCTGCAGGGGAGGAAGGCGAGAGCGGCCTCCCAAGAAGCCACCCCCGGACAGAGGAAGGGGGCGAGCAGCCCCTGGAGTCTCCGTGCATGAGGGGCACCGTGACCCGCTTCCTGCCGCGGTTTCTGTGTTTCACTGTTCCAACGATCGTTTTCTCACATCCGTTTCTTTTAATAACTACCATATGGTATTTTCTCACTTTCAAAACCAAAACAAAAATGACCTTGCCGTTATGAGCTCCCTGAGCTGGCTGTGCCCCCGGCAAACCACTCCTTTCCCTGTCCCGCCACATTTAGCTGCCGGTTTTCGCGCCCTGCATTTTGGCTGGGGCAGCCTCGCTCCTGGCCGCGGGGCCGGGGCTCTGCGGAGACATTCTGGGCTGTATGAATGCAATGAAAAATGTCCCTGCTGGAAAACCACGTTGGTACAGGAGCACCGGGCAGCCAGCACGCCTGGGACAGCCGTGCTCACGGAAGGAAGCTCCCGTAAAGGAACTGTGCTGCTTGTTGCTTCAGCCCCAGCCACAAGAAAAACCCCAAACCAGGATAATTGAATATTCATCTTCTATGAACTCTATTAATTCTAGGCCTCATGTTCTGAAGAGCAAAATCGCTGCCATTATTTCATTTCAAAATCTAAAGTAAATAACCACGAGCCTGTCATTTTTTCTGTGCTTTATTTTCACTGAAAGGAAGTTCATCTGCCTGCCTGGTTTCATTATGAAATGATCGGTGCAACCACTAGAAGAACTATTATTTATTTTTACGTTTCTGACAAAAGCCTATTAACCCTAAGTGCCACAGCGAACACTGCCAGAGATTTATTTGTCCCGATTTTAAACATCCTTTTAAAACCCAGCATTAACTTAAACAAGATAATATAAATTAAATTTTGTGCTTTGGTGCACTTTAGTGTTCTCCTCTTCAAAGGCCCTGCCATTTTTTAAACAAGCCCCAAGGAGATGCATTTAATATTAATCACTGCTAAAAAAATAAAAATAAAAATAAAATCATTAAAAAATCATTTTTTATGCACTGGAGGAAAGCACACCAGTGAAATTAAGTTCAAACAAGTACATTTGGGAAGTGTCACGCAGGATGCCTGCAGTAGTGGGGCAGGTCGGCAGGGGCTCAGGAAAACGGGGAGGCAGCGAGGGCCGAGGTCCTGGCAGCAGCTGGGGGACCCCTCGGCAGCCCCATGGTGTTCGGGTGCTGGGGCGGCCGCACCGACCGCCTCCCCCTCATGCGTGCCGTCACCCCCAGACCGTGCTCGTCCCCTGTGAGCGCAGCGGGTTCGGCAGCTGGGAGCTGCTTGCAGGGGTTGTCAGGAGCAGTCGTGATGCTTTCTACTTGCCTTGCTGGAGTCAGGAAGTCTTGGCATCCGGCTTTTTTCTCCCCACCCCTTGCCTTCTCAGCAATGTTTACCATAGACAACATTGAAGAGAAGTCGTGAAAGAAAAGAGGCCAGGTTTCAAATCCTTTTGGGGGCCTTCTGGGGATCTGCGTCACCTAAACACGAATCCCTTTGGCTTCAGCCCTGAAGATGCTGCTCGTGCAAGACGTGGAGGGATGCAGGGAGCACAGCTGCCCATTCTCTGCTCTGGAGCCGGGGCTGGAGGCCAGCAGCCAGAGGGGCCGTGAGTGCTGCCGTGCCCAGCCCCACCGGCAGGCAGCCCCGCAGCCCCGCAGCCCCCAGGACCACAGCACCGTGCTTACCGGTCATCGGTTACAGCATCAGGCCCTCACACCTTGTATTTGGCCAAGGACTGAGGTTTAAACTGTCTCGGCCTCCGGGAGCACCAACGTCTTCGTGCTGTGCTGTAATTTTCTTCCTGTTGAGCAAAGTGCAGCAGGTGCTGCGGCACTGACCTCCCGTCGGGTATCCCACCACACACAAACCGTGTCAGATGGCCGTCCTCACTTAGGTGCTGCAAGATCAGCTTCTGCCACAGCACAGTGTAAATTTTCCCTGACAAATCCTTCGATCTGCTAGCAAGCAGGAGCTGCTGCGTTACTGAGCAAATACATTTGCAGCTCCAGTTCCCGGCTCCATCCAGCTGAGCACGCTGGTGCGCTCTGGCTTGTCAGCACGCCCCGGCCGCTCGCCCGCTCTGCCACGCCAGCAGCTGAGCTGTGCAGGGGGAATCCATTAAATGCTGGGCCTGGAAATAGCTGACCCAGATAACTCGCACAGCAAGCTAGCCACCCCAGCACAGACGTGTCACCTCGCCTTTCGAGAGAGGCTGCAAATTGATGGGTTTCCTCCCGCCCTGCCCTTCTGGTTGCCTCCCAAGGTCTGCCTGCAGAGCAGCTCCCACAGGGAAAAAGCGTTTTGGTGGACCAGGCGGAGAGTGAGCGGGCTGCTGCCTGCCAGTGACAACCTCTTGCTTTGCCCATCAGAGCGGCAGGACCCCGATGGGCCCACGGAGAAATGCTCCTGACCCGCATCCTGCTGCGCAGCGTCTTGGAGGCAGAGAACAGTGACACTAGCTAGTGTTTTGGGTTGACAACCCTGGGCTTCCCGGGCCTTGTTCCGCCCTGGGTGAGGCTTATCTCTCTCGTCACCTCTATCTCGTCACCTCTAACTGCTCACCCCTACCTCCTCTCCTCTATCTCATCACTCTCAGCAGGACCGCTGAGTGTCCTGGCAGCAGCTTGCTTACCAGCATCATGTCCGGGGGCAGAGGAGCCACTGCTCCCCAGCCTGCCCTGCTGGTCAGACAGCCTGCCCATCTAACACCCCGTGCTGCTGCACGGCTCTGCACGGCGCTGCGAGCAGCCTGGGGGCGGCACGGGGCACCGCCAGGCAGCAGCAATGAAGCGCTGCCGGCAGGGCAGCAGAAGGCAACAGCCCCACGCCGTGCCTCAGAAGGCTTCCCCACACCCAGGGCATCCTCACCGCAGCCCCCATGGGACCAGGAACCCCAGGGCAATGGGGCCGCGGGCTCCTGTTGCTGCGGGACTTTGCAGGTTGTGAGATTTCTGGGACAGGCTGCCAGCCACATGTTCGCAGGCTTTTCTAGAACTGTGGCCAGTAATTAGACCAGTCAGTTTACATAGAATTAGTCCTGTTCAGTTAACCACAAAATTATGACTTCAGAGATTCAATCTCATTATTTGGCCAGTCAGCTTGGCAAGATGATCGCTATTCTCTCATTACACTACAAAAGCGCTAAGCCTTTGCCCTGGCTGCTATTTTCTCTGCTGCAACCAGGAGCAGGGGGATTTGGCACGGATCCTGCAGCAGGTTCTTTAGCCAAACACATGAAGCCTCATTAGCACCTGTAGCGGGCAGGTATTTATTTCCATTAAGGCAGCTGGGGGTGCCTTCCTGCCAGGCACAGCACAAGCACGCTGGGAGACAGCGTCCTGCTCGGCTGCCTAGACAGCTCCTAGAGCCCCTAGAGCCTGGCATCTACTTGACTCTGTCTGCTGAAAGCCCCGAGCGAGGCCAGCCCTCGGGCTTGGGATGCCCAGTGCATTGGGGATGGGGACCGCCGTGGAAGGGGCAGAAGGCCTCCCAGGTGCTGGAAGGGGCTGCAGAAGGCCTGCTGTGCGGGCCCCTGACCCCGAACCCCAGCACGGTTAGGCTGTAGGAATATGGCATCAGTTTTCCTCCCCCATATACTGGTGAAAGGGCAGAGATGTGGGGCGGCTCCGTGTGCTGAAGCCACGCTGACCCCCTGGTTTAACCCCACGCGTGTGCTGTGCCCTGTCGGCAGAGCCCCCAGCCCCGAGCCGGGGACCCCAGCACCACCCATCGGGCACTGCAGAGTTTTCCTCTGCCTCCCATCCCTGTCACAAGCCCGTCCTTCAGCCAGCATTCACATCTCCACAGCTTCCAGCACCCCCAAAAGCCCCAAACCCCACTGAAATGAACTCACTTCATGTTTGCTAAATAGGAACCTGCTCAGTGCCTGTACCACTTGCCCAGCAGTGTCTGACCTCAGTGTCCTGTGTGCAGGCAGGCTGCCAGGCATGGGGGATGCAGCCCACGAGGGGAAATCGGGGGCACGGGTGTGATGGTGGGGGCAGAGCCTCGCCTGGCTGCGGCCGGGGCACGGGGCATGCCTGAAGCATGAGCTGTTGTCAGCCTGTGCACCGGGACCCTGCCGACCTACTGCCACTGTGGTTGTTTTATGTAGACCTCTCTCTGTCTCCCACTGCCAATTTTTCTTCCTTTTCAGTGAATCAGGCTTCAGGAATTGTTTCCCCCGTCTTTGTCACCGTGACTCTCCTCGCTTGGAGATAAGGGGAAGAGCAGCCGGCAGCAACGCCCAGGCTGTCTCAGCGAAGGGACGAGCACCAGGAATAGCTCGCTGTTCTTCCCTCTCCCAGACACCGGCGACTCAGTCCTCCACTTAAAACCCGCGGCAGCACGGCAGTGGCAGGGCTGCACACCGAAGTGCCCTACGAGGCTGAAGCAGCCTGCATTTACTGCTCGCTCACATCCCGATCGCTTCCTGTAAAACCACGCAGCTGCGGGGAGCAGACCTCCCATTTTCTCAATGTTTACCACGGGGTCACACCAAGATTTGGCAAAAATTACGATGATGTGTGCTGATATAATTTCTTAACGGTCACAGGTATGGGAAGAAAGAGGCGAGCAGGTGGGTGCAGACTGGGGGCACAATCCAAGTCCCCCCGGCTCCAGAAGCAGCCCAGCCATTGCTGTCCGGTCCCTAGCACAGGTACGAGGGCAGGAGTGTCCTGGGAGCAGCAGGACGGGGACTGCGTGTGCTGGGGGCAGCCCAGGGCCCCGCGGGCTGGGGGTGCTGCTGCTGGACCCCATTCCTCTCCTGAGCCCCCTGCAGCAAACGGCGCCGTGAGCCTGCCCCGGTGCGGCACAGACCCCGCTGCGGCTCTGGGAGGGTGGGCTGTCTGCCCGCACCCATCCGTCTTTGTTCTTGGCTTCATCATGTTAGGAATCAAAGCGGCAGATAGAAACGCTCACAGAGTTTTTTGCCTTTCTATGCACAGGCTCATTATGTTTTTAAGTCAGGGCTGATCTTCCCCCCATTAAATACAAGACATTAAAATCAATCATTAATAACTCTAAAAGGTCTGAGCAACAACAAACATACTCGTGTTTGAACATTAACAGAGGTATTTTTCCTTGACGACGGATTCTTTAGATAAATTCTAGAGATTATAAAACAGATTCTGTATTTCCAATTATTTTTCTCCAATATATTTTTAGAACAGGCTCCTGAAATAAGCTTCTGAAGCTCCAATTTTGAAAGCCAAAGGTTAATCCCTTAAGAGCTCAATAAACACTCATTACAGGGATGGAAAGCATTAGCGGGTGCAGGCAGGCAGGAGGGGATGAGCCGGCACCAGGCAGTGGCTGCTGGCACTGCTGGCCATCAGCGGGCTGCAGCACGGCCGGGGGGAGCTGACCTGCTCTTTGGGGGGAGAAAAGAGCCCCAGAGTCACCAGAGGGGACGGGAAGTCTGTTTGGTTTGCCTGAACCGTCTCGGGGAAGCAGCTCGTGGTTTGGCTGGCTCCAAGCCTCATTTATCTCCATCTCCTGGGGGTCTCCATGGCCAACACCAGTTTCCTCTCCCCAGGCATCTCCCGAGCAAGGAGATGACTCCTGCAATAAAGGCAACAGCAGAAAGGATGAGCATGGAGCAAGACGCTGCAGCTGTGTGCGGAGGGCAGAGGGGCACGCTGCCTGCTGGGGCAGGCACGGGGAGGGACGTGCCCTGGGAACCAGCCCACGAAGCACGGGGAAGGGTTGCTCTGATGGGAGCGCAGATGAAGCAGATGCCACGAGACAGACCTGCTCGCAGGGTGCTGAGCGGGGCGAGGCTCGGCGCAGGGGCCATGCTCACAGCCTCTGCTCTGACACCGTCTCTTTGTGTCCTGGTGGACTCAGGAAACCTGTCTGTTCTCACCCAGAACACCTCAGAATAGCTTGCTATTCATGATGCCTACGATTTTTCTACAGTCAAGGTGCCTATCATTTTTTAATGACTCAGGTGGAAGCCAGGTGAGTCTATCTGTAGGCAGGATTTAAATAAGGGAGCTGGGGACTTGGTGACAGAAAAGTCCCCGCAGCCACCACTTCCTACCATAACTGCAGTGCTCCGGCTTTTGTAGCTTAATCTGAAGCTGTGGCTTCAGTGACTGTACATTAAATTAGGAATGGCCTCAGTAATGATTGCCAGGGTACTCGTTATCAGCAAGACCTGAGTTGGCATTTCTTTTTCCCTTTTGTTACGCCTTTTTTTTTTTTTCCTCCCCCCAGGTACTGATATATCTCTTTTTGATTCTTTACCATCACCTCATTCCTGTCAGTGGGAATTGCCTGATTTCACCTTAAGTAAACACACAGCCGGGGACAAAAGAGCCGGGTGGCCGTGTTGGAGGAGCAGCGCTCGGAGAAGGAGACTGGAGAGAGAGGCGGAGAGCGGCAGGGTAATGAGCACGGCAGCAATAGCTGGAGGAGGGATGAAAGAGGGCTTGCCAGCCGAGGCACCGGAGCAGATTTACTGCTCAGGGTGCTTCGGTCCTGATCAGCTTCAAACCCGTCACGAGAGAGTCCAAAAAGAGAGACTTCCAACACTTAGCTTGAACTCCTGACACTTCTTTGTCATTACCATGTTTTCACATATTCCCAGAATAAAATGAAATAGCATTTCATTTTAATGGCATCAAGAAAGCTAAAAATGCCTGAATTTCATGATGCAGCAGCACTAAGCTGAATAATTTAGTTTCCATTTCCATGTCTGCTATTTTTGAGGCCCTTCCTTCCCCGGCTTAATCCTGCTGGACAAGAGCGTGAGGGGGTGCAGGAAGGAGCCTGCGGGGGCCCCGCTCCCAGGGGAGCCTCCTTCTATCTAGATCAACTAATTTTGAACTGATCAGAAAAGAAAATGTGAGCACAAAATAAAGCAAAGCTGGTGGATGAAAGCTCAGAAGGGCTTTGTTGCATAATTTTTGCTACCAGCAGCGAGTTCACCTGCACTTCTTTTACATTGCTGTTGTTGCTCCCTCCGACCCATAGACAACACACTAGATTTTCAGCTATCGCATTATTATTATTCTCAGATTTTTTAACCTTAGCTTTTACAAAAATTTTTCCAGTTTTAAAATCTTCTTTCATGTGTTCCATACACAGGGGGAAAGTTCGGCATCTGAAAATGTCTTCTGATTTTAGATCTCCTATAATTTTAATGTTGAAAAAATTTACTTTAACCAAATAAATGACCTGATCCAAATACTGTATAAAAATGTCAAGAAACAATTTTGCCTACTTTTCAACGGGTTTATAAAGAAATATCAAAAGGGAAACTTGACTGAAAATCCAATATTATCATATTTTCTGACATCTGCTAAACATTAGCAGATGATGTTTACCATTGCCATGATTTGCCAGCGATGCAGTTACAGGTATTTGCTAAATAACATTTGCCTCCCTCTGTTCCAGAGCTGGTACCGGTGCCTGTCGTACCCCTAAGACACGTGCACCTCCGGCAGGCAGAGCAGAGCTGAACCTTGCCCGGGGGTAAGAGCCGAGGATGTGTGCGAAAGCTGCCTCTGGCATAACCCACAGCCAGTTCTCGCAGCACAGCCGGGGTGGGAGGCACAGGGGCTCGGCTGCACGGGGAAATTCGGTCCCGCTGCAGCAGCAGCGTGGATGTGGGGGTGTGCAGGGCTCTGGGGGAGCCAGCGGAGCCGAGCAGGGCTGGAAGGAGGCAGCAGGAGCCCAAGGGGACCCTGCTGCTCCCCGGGCTGCCCCTGCAGCGGGGACACCCGCCTCGTGCCCCACCGAGACACGCAGGGCGCTTCGCTGCAGCACCTCAGAGCGAGTGCCACATTCATTCCCCTCGGCACACGAGGTAGCAAGTACTTAATTGAAATACTTAATTTTGTGATCTTCACTGTTTCCTGCCTGTTTGTCTTACGGCCATTTGAGAAAACTGCGTAATGCGAGTGTTAACGCACTATTAAACCTCAGTAGAATTGTCTCTCTTGGCTGGTAGCTGAACAAAAGATCTTTTCTTTTGAGAATAGTAATTTCAATTTAAAATGGCAATATAGAAAGCAGACAAGATGCTCCCTGCTGTAATTAGAAGAAGTTCTCCAGCATCCTATGTTATCTTTAGACTCCGGAAGTGTAGCAGTGCAACTAGGACTAATAAGTCACTTCCATTAACGCCATTTATTGCCGGGCTGGTATCGCAGGGGTATCGCAGCAGCAGTGCTGATCGGAAACTATTTGCATTTCCTGAAATACAGAAGGCACTCCAGCGTGGCAGCTTAGTTGTTTCTTCGGTTTATAATTTTAAGAAGGTTTAGTTGGCTTATAACGTTACTAAAGGCAAAGAGGGAGAAGAAAAGACATATAATTCATCTGTGTGGGAATATATGAGAATATATCGGGTGTCTGTTGGGCCTTACGATAAAGCACTCTGATTTCTCTTGCTTTCCTTTCACGACATACCCATTATTGATTATAAAATTATAATATATGGTTATAGGGTTATAATCTATCTATAATCTAACCATAAATATGAAATTATAATCCTTCATGCTCAACACTGTGTCATTCTGTCTTCCAAAGTTCACCCACTGTTGGGACTCTGCAGCTCCTTGGGGCTTACGTTCTGCTGTGTGCATCTCTCGCTAATTAGCCTGTGAACAGCTTTTGTTTTTAAGACAGCAAAATGTCAGTTCAGATATTAAAAATGCACACAGGCGCACACTCCTCTCGCTGGGGCGGGGGAGAGGAGCTTCCGAGCCTGAGCAGCACGCGCTGGGGTGCGTCTCCTCCAGGACCCCGGGACCGCGGGATTTTGTCACCCCCTCGGTAGGGTGAGAAATCCCGTGCCTCCAAGAGCAGCAGTAAGGACGGCGACCTCTGATCCACAGGGACGGCAAGCACGGAAGGCAGAGCAGCAGCGAAGCAGAGATGTTGTTGGCAAAAGCACCAGCTGAGCTTCAGGAACGGCTTCTGCTGGCAGTTTCTGTGAGCGGGGCGGCAGCTCAGCTAAGGCTCGCTTTCAGCCAGCAGTGCATGTCGTATCTGCAGCAGACATGCCTGAAAATCCTTATCAGCTCTGGAACTGCCATTTCCCAGGTTTCCTTTCCAAGGAAGGGCACACAAAGGCAGCTGAGGCTTGCAGGGGTGAGCAGGGCCCGTGGCTTGCAGGGCCGGGGCTGCAGCAGTGCGGGGCCAGGGTCTGTGCCACCCGCTGCCCCCGCTCAGCTTCTCAGGGCACCTCGCTCGTGTGCCCCGTCCTGCTGGCTGCTGCCCTGCTCTGCTCGGGGGAGCTGGGGCTGGAACCGCATGGGGGCACAGAAACCCACCGTGCCAGCCCTTCAGGGGTGGGAAAGGGAGTGCTAGGCACCTCTTGTGGGAGATTTTACAAGCCTCTATGAAGCGAGCCTGCAAAATCCACGTTGCCCAGTGTGAAGGAGCGTGCTGTGGTGGGCCAGGAGAGGCGGGGGGCTGCCCGCAGCACGCGGGTCCCGCTGGTGGTGCTGTGCCAGGGCACGGGGGGACAGCCGCCACCCGCAGCCTGCTGCTGCGCTCCTGCTGCGCCGTGCTCACCGTGCCCCGTGTGCACGGGCAGGGCTCCACTTCCCTGCCTGCTACCATGGCCAGAACTGCTTTTGTCTTCAGTGCTACGGGCATTTCTGTCCTGTACACCACTTCCTTGCCAGCCTCCAGCCTTCTGCCTCAGTTGCTAACGGCCACACGTTCCTGTAGGAGGGTAGCAGGAATTGCTCACCCTCAGCACAAAAGCAACTTTCCCCGTACCTATCTGCTCACCCCAAATGTTCCAAACACATTCACGCACAAGTTCAGGCCATACCTGGGCATTTTCAGCATGTGAATCTAGAGCTGGCAGGAAACAAGAGATGGTGTAAATAGCCACTGCTAACAATCTGTTTTCTATGTATTTTAAAGTATTTTTAGACAGACAAGGATGAGCTTCCCTTTTTTTTTTTGCACAAAGACGCGTTTGCCCGAATCCTTTAAGCCAAAATTTCCCAAGCTGCGTGCAGGAGGCTGCTCAGAAGTACAGCAGGTAAGGGGAGCCACGAACACGGAGACAAAAAATGACGCCTGGCAAGCACGTCATGCACCAGGGCGGCATGGAGGGCTGGGGACAGCTCAGCCTTCGGGCAGCGCCTGCCGTGGCTGCGGGGCACACATGGTGTGTGGGGCAGCCCAGGCACTGCTTGGCCCCTGGTCTGTTTTTCTTACTGGCGCACTGAAATATTGAAATCTGTGCCTAAGTTTTGCTAACCAAAACCAACAGGTAGCAACAGCTGGATTTATGTCCAGCCCGTTCCCTTCGCACACCCACACACTGCTATAGTTCAGCATTAATTGGGCTGACTGGGAATTTCCATTTGCTCGCTAGCATGCTTTCTTCTCTCGTTAGGGATACATCATCCCTTTGAGTTAAATCAGCTGTTAAAAGAACAAAACATTCAGTTTAATGGAAATCAGTGGTATAAAATCCTAGATTTTGCAGAAAGTGCGTTAAGAGGCAAAGCTGGAATGAATTCAGCTTCAGCTATACCAGCTAGAAACCTATTCAGCTACAAAAGCATATGCTGGAGTTATGGAGGAAAAGGTGCTAATGTAACATGTTTTATGGTTGTGCTCCAAAATAAGAACAGATTACTGATACAAGCAGGAAGACGCTAATTTGCTGGCTGCAGATGAAGTCATGTAACAGTATGGCTGCTAAAAAATATGCCTTTTTCTTTACTCATTTAAGAGCTTGGACCTTTAACTGTTGAAGCACTGCAGTCAGGATGTGCACACTTACACCAGGACGTGAGATTTCTACTCCCAGCACTGCCAGGCTCTGAAGGGAGGTGCCGAGACATGGGCTGGGGATGAAGCAGGAGGAACAGCGGCTGCCCAGGGCAGCGGCAGCGTCCTCGGCAGGTCCGTGGTGCCGAGGGAGCAGCGGAGGAGGGAGCGTCACCGCCCTGTGCTTGCCTCCCTCTGGCCCCTGGCTGGTGGAAGAGGGGAAAAGTATCGAAGGCAGAGCTACCAGGTGAGGTGGGCAATGCTCAGCAAAGAGCCAGATACCGAGCCGCTGCGTTAACTGGGGTGTATACAAGGAAAAGGGAAGCCTGGAGGAAGCAGGAGCAATAAAGGAGGCAAGAATGCTGAGGATTTAAAAAATGTGCAGAGAAGGGAAACATCTCTTCCCACTGTTCTGAGGAAGGACAAGTGTTGTTCTGGGAAGATGCTGCTGCTGGTGGCACGTGGCAGCACCTGGCCGGCTGCGGGCACAGGTTCCTAACCAGGAGAAGCCGGAGCCATGCGCGGGCACCCTGAGGGTGCCTCCAAAAGCTGCAGGGCAGGCAGCAGCCCGATGCTCATACACACGTGAGCAGCACCCTTGCATCGCTGTAGTGCCCGCCCTCCAGATAAGCAACTGAAAAATGAGGGGGCACTCAAGAAAAAGTTACAGGGATGAGGCCGGTATCTTAGAAAACCCTGCCCTGGCACAGAAAAGACACTGCAGACTCTCAGACCAGATTGTAAATGTGAGCTTGGAGTCTTTAGTAATGGATCAACAGAGCTATAGCCGAGCGATGTGAAGCATCACGACTGGTGGACATTCCCTTTGACCTTCAGGTTATTTATATTCTTCCTTAACATGCGTACCGGCCCTACAAGAACATCACACCAGCAGAGGTGCCACCTCTCTGCACAAGCTGTGACTTCGTGCTGGAGCCGACAGCGCCCATGGTGTCGGTGTAACCACTGCCCCGGGTGCCCGGGCAGACTGGGACACGCGAGCACACGCTGCCACCTCTCCTGAGCACCCCCACGCTGGTGACTTCGTGGTTCTCAGGGTCTCGTGTGAATGAACCACAGCCCCTGAACCACAGCTCTGCTCACAAGCCTTATCCAAGAGAAGGCTGAAAGGCACTTGGATCACGTCTCTAAGTACCCCGGGAGAACAAATGCTGGGCTCCTTGGGGCACACCAGTGCAGACACAGGGGCTGGTGGTGCAGCGGGCAGGCACCAGCAGCCGCCCCTGCCCCGGTTGGCGGTGGGCAGCGCTCCGGCACTGACCTTTCGGCTCAGCCGCCTGGCTTTGCAGCGCTGCTCAGCTCACAGCAGCAAGCAGGCTGCAGTTCGTGGTGCGTGTTTACTGATGCTATCAGCGCTGCTTCAGCATGACTCAAAATGTTCTCAAGACAGAATTCGAGAGCTGCCAAAAGAAGTGAGGCGTTAGCAATGGGCCTAACAAAATCGCTAATGAAATAACAATTGCAAAGCGAAAGATAAACTGAAGGACCTCTTGTGCGCTAATAGCATTGCTTTGTTTGTTTCATTTTATTTTTTTTACATGATAATCCAAGTCCTTTATTCAAATAAACTCTGGTTTTGGCCATGCAGCTGATTCTCCAGGGAGCAAGATGATGTTTTTATAAATGAGCACTGTGGGCTTGATACTGTTATACTGTGCTCCTCGCATGTCTGCTCCGTGGGCTGGGCGCTTTCTCTTGTGGCAATGCTGTGGCTGAGGAGTAATTTTTGTTAGCACTTTAAAATCCTAGAGGGCACCACTGAACAGTTTAGCAAACTGGACTTTTTTTTTTTTCTTTTTTTTTTTTTTTTCCAATCCGTGCTTTACAGGTGCTGTTGTCCTTGTCTCAGTCCCTCCCTAGCTTTCCTTTCTCTTCAGATATAATTGTATTAAAACTAAAACGAAGCTACACAGTAACTGTGCAGCTAGTGGATGAGTACAACAAGAAAAAATGAATGTATAAGAAGAAAAGGTCTTATTATTACAAAATCTAAGAAGTTGCTTCAAAGCTGTAGTCTGCGTAACTTGGCCCTGAGTAAATGCCAACTTGGCGACTCCATCTGCAGCCACTTGCATATTCCTACAGGGGCACAATGCGCAGCTGATTTCCCAATTAAGCTCTCTCGACAAAGTAGCTTTATAATTCAGGCAGACTCAAAAGTTTGAGAAAGGAATACATATTCATGAGGCACCGACAGCCCTCCGTCTAAGGCGCAGCTTTCAGCTGGGCGCAGACACCGGCTCGAGGCGCCGCTCGCCGCCCGCCGGCGGAGGGCCGGAGCCAGCAGGTTGCCACCGGCCGGACCCCCCCGGGGCTCCAGGGAGCCGCTGCCCTCCGCAGCAGCGAGCACCGGGGGCTCGGCGGGGCCGGGCCCACCCGCGATCGTGCCCCGCGTGGGTGGGCGGCGGGAGGGGTGCCGGGGGGGTGGTCTGTCGGCCCCGGGGGGGGGCCGGCGGGCCCCGGGAGCACCGGAACCGGGCGGCCCCGGCCCCGG
>CM021705.1:25051369-25074087 GCA_011074415.1 Stictonetta naevosa | reverse complement strand
GGGGGGCGAGGGCGGCGGCTGCCCGGGGACTGCGGGGGGGAGCGGAGCGGGGCGGACGAGCACGGGCGGAGCGGCGGTGCCCCCGTCTCCCGGTGCCCCCCTGCGGCGCCCACCCCCGGCACCGCCGCCCGGAGCTGCGCCGCGTCCCGGGGCAGCCGCCGCCGTGCTACCGGCGCTCGCCCTGTCCCGTCCCGTCCCGTCCCGTCCCGTCCCGCCCCGCCGTGTCGAGCCGTGCCGTGCCGATCCGAGCCGCGCCGAGCCGTGCCGTGCCGTGCTGAGCCGAACCGTGGCCGCGGCGGGCAGGGGGCGCCCCCCGGGAGGGGCTCGGAGCCCAGCGCCCAGCCGCACGCGTGGGCTCCCGGGCTGGGAGCGCTCGGAGGGCGGCCCGGCAGCCCGTGCATCCCATCAGGCTCCCTTTGTGCTTGTGTCGCTGTCTTTCAGATGCGCTGCTGGCCCTGTAGAGACTTTGCTGCTTCATCTCAGGCTGATGTGACCCTGCTGGAAAGATCATGACCGAAGCCCTCATCTCTGCTGCTTTGAATGGAACTGAACCCAACCTGTTGTCCGGCAGCGGCTGGTCGGCGGGAAATGCCACCACCAAGTGTTCCCTGACCAAAACCGGCTTCCAGTTCTACTACCTGCCCACCGTCTACATTCTAGTCTTTATCACTGGATTTCTGGGAAACAGCGTGGCAATCTGGATGTTTGTCTTCCACATGAGGCCTTGGAGCGGCATCTCGGTTTACATGTTCAACCTGGCATTGGCCGACTTCTTGTATGTCTTGACGCTGCCCGCCCTCATCTTTTACTACTTCAATAAAACCGACTGGATCTTTGGGGATATCATGTGCAAACTGCAGAGGTTCATTTTCCACGTGAACCTTTACGGCAGTATTTTGTTTCTAACGTGCATCAGCGTGCACAGGTACACGGGCGTCGTGCACCCCCTGAAGTCGCTGGGGAGGCTGAAGAAGAAGAACGCCGTTTACATCAGCACCCTGGTCTGGGTCATCGTGGTGGCTGTGATTTCGCCGATACTCTTCTACTCGGGAACAGGGATAAGGAGAAATAAAACCATTACGTGCTATGACACCACGACCGATGATTACCTGAGAAGTTACTTCATTTACAGCATGTGCACCACGGTGTTTATGTTCTGCATCCCGTTCATAGTGATTCTTGGCTGTTACGGACTAATTGTGAAAGCTTTGATTTACAAAGATTTGGACAACTCTCCTCTTAGGAGGAAGTCGATTTACCTGGTTATTATTGTGTTGACAGTCTTTGCTGTGTCGTATCTTCCCTTCCACGTGATGAAGACCTTAAATCTAAGAGCCAGAGTGGATTTTCAGACTCCACAAATGTGTGCCTTCAATGATAAGGTTTATGCCACTTACCAAGTGACGAGGGGTCTGGCCAGCCTCAACAGCTGTGTAGACCCCATTCTTTATTTCCTGGCAGGTGACACCTTTCGAAGGCGGCTTTCCAGGGCAACCAGGAAATCATCCCGAAGAAGTGAACACAACGTGCAGTCCAAAAGTGAGGAAATGACTCTCAATATTTTATCAGAGTATAAGCAGAATGGAGATACGAGTTTGTGAATTAATGCGAAAGATTTGGGAACGGTTTGCGAAAATCCTCCACTTTGACAGAGTAGGACACGATAGTGCTACAAGTGTGCGAGGAAAATTTATCAGTCTCTCAAACTCATTTTAGATAAAGCCTCTTTTTCTGATCTTAGAAAAACTTAACAAAGTCAGTGGAAGAACTTTAATTTTAGTGGAGAATAACATGTCAAAATTCAGCTTTCCTTCTCCTTACAATGTTCTCGTTTCTTTCTGACTTGTGTCAGATAAAGTAAAATGAAGTAAATCCCCTAAAGGAAGAAAGCAATCAAAGTGCTTCTGTTTCAATGACTTAGTCTCTCACACTCAAAGTGATCTTCATTAGCCTCCCTTTAAAAATAGGAAACAAAAGTAAGAAAGAGCAGCATCTTCTCTTCTGATGCTCAGTCCACATACCGAGCCTCGGTGCTGTCCTTTCGCTCGCTTGCCATTGTAAACAAGCGTGTAAATCAAGGTCCTGGTGCGGCTGTCACACCTTTACGGTTTCATTATTTCTTCATCTACTTCTAGTGTTGATAACTATTTGGTGGTTTGGTAACGTTTATGATTCAGCCTTCGAATGCCAGCGTGTTACAGAAGATAGGCTTACCGGCGTGTGTGCATGATTATGCTTTCAGTTCACGGCGGCTGCTCGTGGCAGACGCGGAACCCGCAGCAGACCGCCGCGCGGGCGGATGGGTGGCTCTGGGAGCCGGTGCAGGCACCTGCCTCGCACCCGCGGGCAGCGGTGCGCTTCGTGAGCTGCTGCTGGTGCACGGTGTGCGCAGAAGGGCCGGTGGCCTCATCCTGCCCGGCGGGGGTGCTGCAGCCCCCGCCCTTGGCCGCTTGTGGTGGTGGTCGTCCTGCAGGTCCTTACGGGTAGAGCGCCAGAAACGTGTCTGCTGACACTGGCCGTGCCTTGTAGAGGAGTGGAACTACGTTATCTGAGTTACCTGCGTTTTCTTTTGGTGCAAGAATATTTCTGTTCCTGGCAATCTTTACAGAGAACATGAAAGTTGTTTCCCAAGAATATAACTATAAAAACCAATGTATACATGGTTTATATTATATATATGTATAAATAATTGGGAGGGAATTAATTTTTTGGTATTGTGACAAATTACTGTATTAACAAAATGTTGCAATATACTAGAGACTAAATCCACCTGTTTATTGTATCTCTTCTCCAAATGTGGAATAGGTCATCTAAAATTAGTCAAGCTGAAATGTTGTGTAATACAAGAGCTAGTGATCAGAGCACAGATGAAACCTTACATGGGCAGTCATTCATTTCTCATATTTTTAAGAAATGTGTTTGAAAATATTGTGTGTTAAAAGCAGTATGAAGGCATGCTTTAAATGGTAAATTTAGTGTACAAAATTAAGTTCTGTGTAATCCTAGGGGTGATTTAAGCAGATCCTCATTCCTCCAGTCTTCATAGCAAGAGTAAAATATTTATATTTTGCTTACTAATTTTCAGTGGTTGGTAACAAACAGGAGTAGCCCTCGTTACTTTTTGACATCGTTGTAAAGCAGCTTCTGTTCAGGCATACAGCTTCTTAATCTGCAAAATCCCTATTTATTGAACTTATTTATTAGAAAACTAAATGTAAAGTATGTCAAGTGTGGTTCTCCGTGTTCATATTCAGAATTGGGCATTAATGGAAAATTTAACAGCATGTTTAAATCATTGTAATACTGTGTCTTCTAACAGAACATCTTTATAATAAACTCAATTCCACCCTGACTATTCACTCTTGATATATAACCTAGAGATAAATTAAACTGCTAATATACAGCCTAGAGATAAATTAAACTACTGCTTAGGAGGCATAGCTTCTTGAAGCAATGTTAAGATCCCATTTAGCACTGTAAGATGAAAAAGGGAGAGAGTGAAAAAATCCCAACCAAGGGTCAATTGCTAATTAATCCCTACTGACAAAACACAGTAGAATAGCACAGCCTATTTATATCACCAGAGAATGAGACCGATTCAGAATAAATGACTTCTTCTATTATGTGATTATTTGAGACTTCATTCAGCCGAGGCACGTCTTGTTTAGAATGGCAGATGAATTAAGCAGAGGGAGCACATTAAAATATGATATGCTCTGGATCTGCTTCTCTAGGTTTAAAATTGTATTAATGTCCCAGAGTTTTGTAGTCTATTTATCTTTTCTTTCTTTCGGTTAGGAAATAAAATGTTCCACCAAGTCATGTCCAAAAAAAGGTCCTAAATGCAGAGATGCAGCAGAACAAAAGCCTCGCACCCAGGTTGGTCCTTCTGTAGTTACTCACAGTCTTTTTGCAGTATGCCTCTCTAATATGGCAGTTGGCTGGCTGTTACGCTGCGTATAATTCAAGTGCAACCAAATTGTATAAGCCCAGGTATCCCGGGTTTGGTATGCTGCTGGAGAAACCCACCTGTACGTACAGGTATCCTGCTAGGGAAACCCCACCCCCCCGAGCTGCAAATGGCCGTACCTTCCCTGCAAACCTGGGTCTTGAGCTCCCGGGGTGGATTCTGTGTACTCATCCTGAAGCAGCTGTACATCTCTGCTTCATCTTGCCTCACTGAAGAGGACTCTGCTATTGGCCTGGTGTGGTTACCGGGTTCATTGCTGAGGTCTGTGCTGATATTTTATTTAACAGAGACCTTTTTTACTGCTGAGCAGTGGGGGCAGGCAGCTTCCCACAGCATCTTCTCCTCACAGAGGTGTACGGGAGCCTTCCACTGACCCCGAGAAGGATCGTTAAACACAGTTTACACACACGGTTCGTTTCCCTTCTTTTAGGTCCTGTGACCTGCAGAGCTAACCCCTCAAACCGCATCCTGCTCCCATGCGGCTCCCAGATGCGTGCACACCGAGGTGCCACAGCCAGCACTGAGACCAGCTGGAACCTGAGGCTGATCCTCACAATCTCATGTAGCTCCTGCTTTTTATTATTATTATTATTATTATTTTTTAAGCGCTGCTGATTTTGAAGTAGGGTAGTCAGAGACACTGCACAATCACACCCAATTCATATCTCCTCCCACCTGGCTGCTTCTTACCTGCAGCATCGCAGAATCGCATGCGTTGGGCTGTCACAGCGGCAGGGAGGTGCTCAGGCATGGGGAACACCACTGGGACAAAATCCAAGGCAGTGTGCTGGCTGCAGCCATGGGCTCCGGGGGAACTTGGCAAGTCTGTTGTTAAATATTTCCCTTTTGGTACTTATCCTTACTACAATAGTGAAAAACAATCAGTCCATGGATATCCGTTCGGTTATTTGTGATGGGTATCATTGAGGAAGCCTTTCCCTAAGCTGCTTTACTGAAGTTCCTTTCTGACCTATCTGATGTACTAAGACTATGAAATCTCAATTACAGCCTGTGGGCTTTGGCTGGCATTGTTAATTAATGAGCAATGATGATAACGGGCTGTGTTAGTGGGAGCCAGATTCAGCTCACCAACTCACTACAAGACCACCTAAAAGCTCCACCTTCCCTTATTGTGCTGCATCAGCCTTTGACTAGCAAATGAAATCAAACATTTCGTGATTTCATGATCATGCCTTTAACCTATTTTTCCTCTGTGTCAGTTTAGGAATCTTTTAATAAATACAAATCATTCACTGAAGATGCCAGAAGAAGTTTGAGGTAAATAGTTATTTACGAGCTTAAAACCTACCGAAGCATTCTACCATGATCCACACTGAAACAAATCGTTATTCATTGATTATATTTTGCTTCCTACAGCTCATGGGGTTAATTTTTTTTCTAATTTCTGCCCATTAACGCCCACGTACTGTAATCTTTAATACAAAATGAAATCAGTATGAAACCTACACATGATCTGCTGTCAGTTCAGAGATTTTCATAACATAACATCTAGGATTTGAAGGTCCCTTCCAACGGAACTATTCTATTCTATTCTATTCTATTCTATTCTATTCTATTCTATTCTATTCTATTCTATTCTATTCTATTCTATTCTATTCTATTCTGCTTGTTTGTTTTGAATCCACTTCATATGATACAAAGTAAATGAAATCACGACCAAGAGTAACTTAACTGCCCCTGCTTTGAGCAGACGGCACTAAATGGCCTGCCAAGCTGCCTCCCAGCCCATGTCCCACGGTGCTGTGGCACGGAGCGATGAGAATCTGCGGGACAACTGCCGCTGCTTAAGGAGGGGATTCCACAGGCACCAGACTGCAGGCTTCCTGTTTATGTCCAAGGACAGAAATGAAGATTTGTTTTCATAGTGTCAGCCCACAGAATAAACCCTCGGTCACGCTGTGAGCCCAGCAGAAGGGGTCATTCCGGGCCTTCCTGTGCCTGGCATCCCTCTCCCCTCCTTCCTGGCACACAGGGACAGGGCAGGGGGCTACGAGGCCGAGGGTCCCCTCGAGAAGGACTGCCCGCTGGAGCGGCCTGCTCCTCGCATGCCCCGCGGTTGCAGGGCTGAGTCCGGAGCAGGCTGAGCACAACTCGCTTTTCTTGCGAGCTCCAGTCCCTCCAAAACTCGGGAAGAATGCTTTATGCAAAGCGTCTGCTCTTTCCCACTGTCAGAGGAGGAAAGCCCTACCTGACCAGCAAGGTCTGTAACAGTTAAACAGGCTGGCCCCAGGGGTGGCAGGAGACAGCAAACCCTGCTAATCTCCTCGCTGGGATGTTTTTTCCCCTGTTACTATTTTTTGTCTCCAGATCAGGCCAAAACTAAGATTAATAGAGTGACATGTCCTAAAACGGATATTGGTTATTCCTGTGATAAGCTCATTTTTCCAAGTCTATGCACTTGTACTTGTTGGTTAGCCTTGTGAAGATTTTGAAGGAAGCTTCAGGCTGAAGTTCTTTCTATTTGAATATGAAAAAGGTTTTCAGAGTTCCTGAGCAGCCGCCTGATGACCTCCAGTAGCAGCTATGGGAAGCACAGCACCGATGGGTGCCCACTGCTCACCAACAGTGCGTGTACTGAGCTCGCTGCCCCTCCAGGGCACCTTTGAAAACACAGCAAATTGCCCCTCGTGGAAACACAGCAAATTGCCCAGACTGACCCAGTTAACCAGCAGCTGAGGCAGAACAAGGGCCATGGGAGAGGCCGCCGCAGCCCCCCCGGCGCAGGCTGGGTCTTGTGGGCGCTGGGGCTGCAGGGGCGAAGCTGCGGGAGGCGATTCTGGGCCTGGGGCAGCTGGCGGAGACCTGTGCTGAAAGCCTTCAAAAAGGTAGAGCTGCTTAAACAGCGCCGTGTCACCCCACTGAAACTTGTGTTACTTCTAACTTCCAGTCCTTGGGACATAATCAGAATCTACTACTGAAAAATATTTCTGGAGTCTAATTGTATTGGCACAATAATTGCAAATACTTTGGAGACATACACCTTGTGAATTAAGGCCACTGCGTATTTTGTGACTATGAATTACAGGGTGTTTCAAGGATATATGTGAAAATGTTTATTTTTCTCTTGTACTGTGGTTTCTATATTGTTAAGTTCAATTTTTGTGTAAATATTAGTGAAAATTGACTTTGCAATATCTGCAGAGACGGTGTTACTTGGTATTTCAGCTTCTCAGGTTATGTAACTGCTTTAATTAAATAGTAGTAAAAAATCCCCTTATTTGTATGTAATTTTAATGAATAAGAAGGTTTTGGGTTTAAATCAAGCACAGGTTTGTTTGCACGTATATTTGGTGTTAGGCATGGCTTTTGAAGTTGTAACTATTTTTAGTGACAGCAGAGCTGCAGCCGCAGAGTTACTGGCACTGTACCTAGCAACCTTCGTTGGAACAGGCACCAATAAAATTCTGAAACACTTTTCCTGCCTTTTGTGTTATTGCAGTTAATTCACATTTCTAGGTGATTCTTCAGACAGCGATACGCCGTTAAAAATAGATAACAAAAGGCTTACAAAATGCGTACATTTCAAGACCCCGCGAGGAAGCGGCCTGGCCAAGCGAAGAGCCCTCGGGTAGGCCGCGTGGTGCTGAGCTCCGTGGGCGCCCTCCCTGGCGGCGGGACAGGGGCCCCGAGCACGGCTCTGCTGAGGCCTGGGGCTGCTTCCCGCTCACGCCAGGCCCCGCCGTCATTTCCAGTCTGGCCGGGGCGAAACCAGTTCCAGCTCCCTGTCCCTGCCCTCCCTGCCCGCCCCCTCTCGGCCTCAGGTATTTGTTGCTCCGGGACTGCCCGTGACTGCAGCCTTCCCTGGCAGGCGGTAGCACATCACCTACCCCGCACAGACGAAGAGCTGCATCTGTCTTTGCAGAGACTTTTCTTTCTCTTTGGCACTGGTTGCAGCATGCTGATTTTGTTGCAGGGGAGAAGGAGGGACTGCTCCTTTCCAAATGGCTTAACATTTTAAAAATGACGAAAATGTTTAACCTCCTCTTTTATCCGTACCTAGTCGGATAGTACACTGTCAGAGGTGGGGGGCCCCCACTACACCTGCTGCTGGGGCTGTGCTGCAGGGACAGGGATCCACGGCCTCCGTGGAGTGCTGATGTTGGACCACCCTCACTGTAAGAAAACATTTTCTTGTGTTTCACTGGTATTTCCAGTGCTTGCAGGAATTGGCAAGGTCCCCCCATGCCCGACACTCTCCGGGCCGGGCAGCCCCAGCGCACAGCCCCCACCATGCCAAGTGGCCCCGTCCCAGCAGCGGCCCCGTGGCCCCGCGCTGCACTCGCTCCGTGTGCCCGTGTCTGTGCTGTACTGGGAGCCCAGTGCTCAGGGTGCCTGGGGGACCCCCCGCTGGGATCCCCGTCTGGTCCCAGCCCTGTCCCGCACTCCCAACCCCAGCCCCCCAGCACGGCTGTGGGTCTGAGCATGAACACCACGGCTGGCCCGGTGCTGGCGAGGCTGAAGCTAGCGCGGCTGCTGGCAGGGATGTAAATCCCCGAGGCTTTGCAGGATGCTGTGGCAGCTGAGTGTGGGTGTTGCAAATGCCATCAGTGCCTCGACATAAGGCACCAGGAGGACGGCAGGGTGATGGGGGTGTTTGTAGGCACGGGGTGGGGTTGCACGTCCGCACAGGGCTCCTGCAGCAGTCACCCACCTCGAGCACCGACCGGTTCACACCTCTCTTTGTGAGACACCATTACGGCCCTCCTGGTCCCCCAGGAAACATTTTGAATCGGTCCTGCCCCTGCCTCCCCTTCAGGCAGGTTGGCTGGTGGTCCTGCAGAGCAGAACCTGAGCAGCAGCAGCAGAAACCACAGGGAGAAGCTGGGCACACAGGGAAGTTTGCTGAAAATCAGATTTTCTGTTGCCTGTAAAAAACGTCAACATTGTGAAAACAACTTTATGCTGTATTTAAACTTCCCAGCCCTGCAGCCGCGGGTGGAACCTCACTCACGTGGTCTCTCCTTCTGGCCGCCAGCTGGGAGAAGCTTCGGGGTTATACGCAGCTTGGTATCAAGTATTATGCTAGTATTATTTTTAATTTCATAATTAAAGAGCACTTTTAAGAAACCATGCAAAGTTAACTCTTTGCAGGCAACTTGCATGGTAGAATTTTAGTATCCTAGGTATAAGTTCCAGAGAAGTATGGTTATACAAGGAAAATAGGTTAACGTAGCACTGTAGAGGAGAGATGATTTATGTCTGATGTCACTGGCCGTTTATTATGGGAGATTCATTGAACGACACGGCCATTACAAAAGGCTGCTGATACTTCTTTAAAGCCTCCAAATTGCCATCCCGGGAAAGCCTGGTGTCAGCACTGCTGTGGTGGCCAGAAATAACCCGGTGCTGGGCCAGCCCCACCTGCACCAACAGTGAGCGGGCCGCAGACATGTGCCTGTGTGGCTCTGGGGTGCTGCTGGAGCTGGTGGGGTGGGAGCTGGGGAGCCCAGGCTTCATTTCTCCCCCTTAAAGGCTTTGCCCAGCATCGCACCGAGGTGCCTGTGGGGGGCTGCCCCCTGCGCAGGTGGGCACTGCTTATGGTGCTGCAGACACCCAATTTGGGTCACCCACCGCACTGGGAAATGTTTTTCTGCTCTGAGAAAGCTTTGCCAGGACTGAGAAACCCCTCCTGGAACAGCACGGCCTTCAAAAACATGAATTGATTCAAAGTGAAGTAATGCAGATTTTATCACAGCCTACGGACACACCAGTACATCCCACGTAACCAGCAATGGCACTAAATGGTGTGACTTTGTTCCTGCTCCAGAAGAGGTGCAGACTGGTGACCCTGCCTTAGTGCCACAGAGCACACGCAGCACGGCACGGGAAGCACGCAGAGCTTTGGCAGAAAACGTGACACCAGCACTGGCAAAGTCTGTAAAAGCCCAGCAAAAATAATAATCCACTTTTCTATAGGGAGGAAACGCATGCCAGTTTACAAAGCTGCAAAGGAATGACAAACCACCAAACCCTTGGGGCACTGCTTGTACAAGCTCCTCAGACGCCGGTGCCTGGAGGTGTCGCAGCAGGCAGCGGGGCCGGTCGGAGCCCGCTGTGAGGGCCTGGGCTGTGCTGGCAAGAGGCAGGGACCATGGCAGCTCTGGGCGAGCAGTCGGGTAATTCTTTCCTCCCAGCAACCCCTCGTTGCCCATATTCTATTATATTAATCCCGTCACTGGAACACACACCTCCATGGAGCTGCTTGGGGCAGCAGCATGAGCTGTTAAAGGGCATGACTGTCCCCATTCCAGCCCTGTCCCCGTTCCCGTCCCCAGCCCATCCCCAGCCCCTTTCCCACTCCATCCCACCCCGAGTGCCGGCCCTGTGCAGGGCTGAGAGCAGTGCCTGGGATGCAGGGCAGGATGCGCTTTGCCTCCTCCTGTCCCATCCCCAGCACGCCCAGGGCAGGGGCAGCACCAGGCCCAGGTGAGGAAGTGCTGCGGTTGTGCAAATTAAAGACAAAAAAAAAAAAAAAAAAAAAGGACTGGAAAGGTTTCTGTAGCAATTACCTTCGTGGCAGCAACAGCCAGGCCAGATAGAAGCAGCGTGGCCAGGCTCTGCCTGCACTTCCTTCTGGGCTGCAGCTTTCATCCGCCCCAGAAATGTGTTGGGACACGTTTGGCACAAGCGGAGCAGTAAGTTGTTGTTTAACATTCTGTGTATCACTGAGCTGTGGCACTGATGCTTCCTGCAAAAAATATCTGCAAGCGCGGCAAAGCTGTTTGATATTACAGGCCTTATTTAAACCAGCATTTAGATAGTAAAAACAGTCTCATTTCCCTCCATCCACACATAGTGGCTACCCATTAACATTCCTTCTCATGCTCTTGCACGAAGACTAATTTTGGCAAGAGACGCTCTTGCCCTAGATTTTTCAAAGACTGCTTGTTTTAAAACAAAGTCATCCGGGGAAGGGCGAGAGCTGGGGAGGGGCTGCGCCCCCGCCCTGCCTGCCCCGGCCCCCCAAGGCCCCAGCACCGCGACCCCCGCGGGCACGGCGAGAGCCCGGGGCCTCAGCCCAGGGAGGGAGCCGGGGCCAGGCGGGAGTTTCTGCTCGGAGCAGTGGGAAAAAGAAGGATTCAAAGGCTGCCGTTGACATTTACATGCTAAAAATAAAGCTCCCAGTGTTGAACGCTTTCAAAAAAAATTATGCCAATATTCATATATTACTTAAGGGACTCGATTCAGAGTAGAAGCTCCAGTTTCATAAGGCTGCTCTTGCTACTGTCAGAAAATCACCAAAATGATCTTTTACTTCTCAGGTTAGGCACTGGGCAAAATGTCACTGACAGCGGGAACCGAGCACAGAGAAAATCAGAGGAAGAGCGACCTGCGAGTGACCAGTGCAGCAACATGGAAAGAGGTGTAACGAGACAGGGAGGCACATCAACAGCTAAACCCTCACTTCAAGCAGATGGGAAAGACTGACTTGAGTGTTTGGATGGGATTCAATGAAAATGTTCTCTAGCCTTCCCTTTCTGCATGGGGAATAAATCTGCAAAGAAAAACATTTCTCTGTGCTGTTTGCTGGCAGGACTGGCATTATACCCGTGATATCTAGCATTGCCGAGGCCAGCTTCCTATGTGTTTGTTGAGAAGTACCCTGAAAACTTTCTCTGCCTGGCTGTAGGCACATCAGCCGGCTTCTCGAAGCTAACAGACGCGGATGCCATTTAACTGCTGTTCCCCAGGTAGCCGCTGTGTCATCAGCTGCCTTTAGGGCACGCACAGAGGGAAGCAGACCGGCATTTTTGGGTGGCAGATTCCAGGTGGCAGGGCCCTGTACAGGACGGCTCCGTGAGGGATGCTGCCTGCCAAGCCCGTGGTTGTTCCCTCGAAGTGCCGAGGGGCGGCCGGCAAGGAGCTTCGCCACCCGCGCAGCCCCAGCCCCAGCCACATGCCTCCCCAGCCGGGCTGGCCGGGGGCTCTGCTGGTTTAGGCTCTCCTGCAGCTGGTCCTGGAGGGATGACTCAGCCCTAAGTATAGTTATCTGCAACCAAAATAGAGCCGAGCCGTGTTCAGATCCCCAGCTGGTGCTGTGCGTGTCAGCCCTGCGACTGCTTGTAAATCAGCGAGCTGGAGGTGCAGAGCGGGCACAGGTGGCCACCGGCCGTGGGGCTGGGTCAGCCAAAACCACCGGTGGGCCGGGGGCTGGAAGCGAAACTGCACGATGCACGGCTTCCCTGCCAGGGTGCCACGGCTACTTCACGCTTTTATAGAAACAAAAGCTCTCGGTTGCTGCCCTTCTTAATCAGTTAATACTAACCAGAGAGCTTATGAGTAGGATCGGTTTACACTGGATCTAAAAATATCCCCCCAACTACATTGAGGCACACACATATAGATCTGTGTGTATAAATACGTGCGTGTGCGTATACACAAGTTCTGAGAGCCAACGGTGATTTATGCTCTTTTTCCACTTTGACCCATTACAAATTGCTTATTGCAATCCGAGCCTCACAGGGCGAGACGTTTTACTCCTCTCACCTCAGTTCCTCGCAGTGCCGTTTGAAGGGCGCTGCAGACATTCACTGACACCACCTGTGTGGACGCAGAGCGGGTGCCAGGCTGAGGGGAGCCCGAGCCCAGCCCCAGCATCCCTGAGGGACAGGACGGGGCAGCCCGTGCCCCTCAGCTGAGCCCCATCGCAGGCACCATGGCAGCGAGGAGCTGCACTCTGAGGGCTCTGATTTGCCTCCCAGACTGAGTTGTTTAAAACATCAAGCAATATTTTGCCCCTCGGAATAAGACAAACCAATTAATTTTTGACAGGGTTTACCCTAGCAAACACCAGAAATCAATTTGCACGTTGTGAAACACTCCTGAAACCTTTCAGGGGAACAAAGCTCCCGGGGTGTGTGGAGGGGAGCTGGATGCGCTCTTGTGCTCTCCTCCCGTGTGGCTTTGTTATGCCTAATGACAGAGATTGAATGAAAACCTGAGGCTTAATTACTGCACAGTGACTAACCTGGCTGTCATCGCTACCTGTAATCAAGTGCTAGATGTAAGGCCGGGAGTCTCGGCGGCTCCTGGGACACGCAGCTGGGTGGTGAGGCAGGAGCAGAGCCGTGTCCCGGTGCCGCAGGGATGGGTCCAGCACCACCTCCACCAGCAGCAGAGCTGGTGGGAGCGGGTGGGATGGGACGGGACGGGGACCCGGCGGGGTGCAGCCCCCAGCATCGGGGTGCACACAGCGCCCACAGGAAAATCACTCAAGAGGCAGCAGCTGGATGGCTGTATCCAAAAATAAAACAGCAAATTAATTTCACCATGGCAAAGTGCAGTGAATTTCAAATTTTCTGCAGTTTTTCTGTTTTCTGCAATACCCTGATCCCACTTGATGCTGTCAAAGCAGCCACTCCTCGCTTTTCTCACCTGAGGCCTCTTGAGCTGGGCACATAGCACCTGAGCATCCCAGGGTATGGGGTTGGGGCCCCCAGAACCCTGCCTGGGACCTGGCATGGGGCCGGCGCTCCTCGAGGGGCCTTCACTCTCCCTTCCCAGGAAGCTTTCAGGGGCATAAATATGCACATGAGATCACTCAAAGTGAGTGAGTCACTTTTCAGTGTCATCTAATTATTAGTTTTATTATATGATATTTGCCAGCTCATATTGTAAACAGAGCTACTTTATATAACATATGGAGAAGCGTGTCAGGCTGCCAGTGGTTTTCAAAATCTCTGCTTTGAAAGTGATTTGAGTGTGATGCCTGTTTTCATAGACTCCAAACCTGCAAAGTTGTTAACATGTCTTATCCCACGAACTTGAGTGGTAATGCGAATGCAGTAGTCACAAAACCTTCTGAACTACCAGCCGGCGTGCGAAGGAAATAATTTCCCAGGCGCCTAATTCCTTTGCTAGCATTGATGCCATGGCTGTGACTTAAAGAAATGTCGGCAGCAGCAAGAGAAAAATGCAAAGGGTCCCTGTGCCACTCTTCACTGTTAGACAGTAAGAACACGTCAGGACTGGCACCGCTTCCCTTCCCATTATTTGCTTTGTATCTGTCAGATTGCAAGCTACTGGCTTGTCTCCTCCGGTCTGCTGCTCTCCTTACAAGCTACAGTTTGTCACTTACGGAATTTAGAGTAAGACAGCAGGTGCAACCTCGAAATACGCAGTTCTAGATACGGAGCCAGGGAGGGTCACGGCTGCAGCACCAGGTGGTGGAGCAAAGCCATCTAGGATGGGGCATCGTGGACAGAGGCCCCTGCCTTGCCCCACGCACGCTGACATGGACACAGGAAGCAGCCTGGGTTTCTAGCCAGGCAGAGCAGCGGCACTTCTTGGAGAAAAAACGGTTCCACTTGGAGAAAGGACGCCAGCTTTGGGGCTGGCAGATGAACAAAGCGACCCAGCAGCCAGGCACTGTGGAGCTCCCAATTCTCAGGCATGGGTTTGCCATCAATCATCACCATGGGGGCACAGACCATAGGCACCCCGGTGGGGCTTGGTGGTGGTGGCACCCCGGGGTCACGCTCGTTTAATGAAAGCAGGCATCCCAGCCGGAGAAGCTGGGGCACCGGCAGTGCCAGGTTTGCATCCCTTGCAGGCAACTGCACTTGCCGAGTGCTGCCAGTTAGTGCTGCCAGTCAGCGCTGCTTTATCCGTACCCCGCGGAGAATAAAGCAGCCTTGTCCCAGGGCAGCACCGTGCGTGGGAAGCAGCTTGGGCCCCTTTCACACCCGTGCCAGCAGAGGCTGGCCAGCTGGGACTGTCTTTCCTCTGGGCCTCAGGACGCACAGATGGCACCACCAGTGCAGCGGGGCCAGCCCGCGGCTGTGAGAGCACCAGCAGCAGCACAGCGTGCCGCTCGCCCCCGTGTCTTGGCACCAGGCACAAGAGATGGGCCCATGGCGGGGCGTGAGGCCACAGAGCCTTCAGCCCTGTCCCTTCCCAGGTGTGTCCCTCTGCCGGTCCCCAGGGCCAGGGGGGCGAGTGGTGATGACCCCCTTGCCACAGAGATCTGCAGCGTGTGGCTGGAGAGTGTCCCTCCTGCCTCAGCTGCACATGTGGCCCTAGTACAGCACCCACAGCATGCAGCACCCACAGCACCCACAGCGTGCAGCACCCACAGCGTGCACAGCGTGCACAGCACACCCAGCATCAGCTTCGCAGCATCGCAGCTTTGATTTCCCCTCAGGCTCCAGGGCTATTTTGAAATAAAAGCAGTTCTGCTTCAGCCCAGTGAAAGTCAGTGCTGTAATTAATTAACCACCAGACAAGTTCGGAGGATGGAGGCAAGTGGCATGCACTCCGAACGAGATGCTCTCAAGCTTTTCCCAGTCACTTGGAGTCTCGTGGCTTGCAGAGATGTGTGCTATTGCTTCAGCTTTGTTTTGACTGATTGTGAGAGGGAAGAGAGCTCTGGAGGCTGCTGAGGTTCGGCTGATGTCACTTTAGGAGAACTCAGTGCTTTCCTTTGTAACCGAGAAGTGGCGCTTCGTTAACTGTCCTCAGTGCCTCCAGCAGAACAAGAGGTGGGTGTCCTGGCCCCGGCCAGAAAAAGGGGAAAAACGTGAGCTGTCACAGTTGGCTCAGTGCCCCTAAACAGGGTCTGCGTGGCTCGAAGCTGACCTGGGCACTCCCTCCGCCCAGACCGTTCCTAACGCAGCACCGAGGCGGTACAGGAAGGCCGCGGGGTGGAAGCCAGGGCTCCCTCTGCAGCTCCGAGGCACGGCGCCTCACTGCACCACTCCCTCCATCGCTGCTGCGCCTGGCTGGAGGCACGGCTCGGGCCTGCTGCGGCCTGGTGGGGCCGGTGCCACATGCGGCGGCCTGCGGCCCGCCCTGCCCCTGCTGCCACCCGGCACCCACGAGGCCTGCAGGGCCCTCTCGCCGCCATGGTGGCAGAGGTGACCTGCCTGAGGCACCTGCAGCGGGGACACGGGGACGTGAGGCGTGTGCTGGCTGCAGGACGCCCGCCAGCCCCGCGGGCAGCCCGGAGATGGGGCATGGCCCGTGGGGTCACAGAGAACACGCCTGGAAAGTCATCATGCAGGCACACCGACACAGGCAGCCACATTTGGGCAGCAATTAATTAAATGCCGTGGCGCTTCCAGCATTTAGCTCTAACCTGGCGCGCAGTGAGCATCAGGCAGATGCATTAATACACAGAAATGGGTTTTTCCCTCAGACAGCAGGGCACGGCCGCCCACAGCTGCGGTCAGCGACGGCCGGGCACGGCGGGCACGCCGCGGGGCCGGGCAGAGGCCTCCTGCCGCCAGCACGCCCTCCGTCCACAGTGCCACCCTGAAGGCTGCGGCCGAAAAATCATTAAAAATAAAACTAAAGGCAGTTCTTTAGCAAGGACTTAAATGAAGCAGAGGTGATTAAGTGCAATGCACTGCATTTCCAGCTACTTAATTAGAAACAGTACGCTGTAGGAAATTATCATGCCACATTATTTCAGTAAAAAGCTTTTCAATAAAAAGATTAAACAAGTCTGTAGTGCATGAAGATATGAGCAGGTTATAATTACTATTGACCTCACCTCATCAGCAGTATTTAATTGATGTCAGGGTCTTTGTCTGCTTGTTCAAATTAATCAGCATCTCCCGTCCTCCAAAGACCACGTTTGCAAACCTCCTAAGGAAGCAGAAATCTTTTTTTTTTTTTTTTTCTCTCTCTCTTTTCTTCAACACTCTTATCTGAAATGTTGGCATCTCTGGTGGAACCAGGGGCACACACTGTCTGCATTTTTAAAATAAGGCATTAAAATAGCTACTCGGAGCCACCTCCTGCCACTTGTGTTTCCCAGTCTCTTGAAGCATGTTAGCTTCTTTCTGGAAATATAATTTTACACTTTCAGGAGCGAGCTGATCCCAAGTGGGCTGCAGATGTCACTTGGTTTCTTTGCAAAACAGCCTCCAGCCCTGCCCCAGCCCCTGGTGGGGTCGCGCACGCCCCGGTGCCGGCAGCAGGCTGGGTGCCTCGGGGTGCTCTGCAGGCGCACGGGTTGATGCACAGGGCTTTTCCAGAGCACCAGATTTTGATTTTACCCTGCTGTCTGCGAGTATCTGAATGCCCTATATGATGGGTTTTAAAAGAAAATCTCCAGCCAGTTGTTTAAATGAGGGATGATACAGCTGAAAAGGCAAGGATTGACGCTGTGCTTAAGTGCGGTAAAGTTTGAGGCGTATGAAGCCAGTAAAAGGTGGTGAGCAGATGCCAGGCAGCATGAACAAGGGGAAAACTATATGAAGTTAAACAGATAATCTGATTATACCCAAACCAAACAGAACCAGAATCAGGAAACTTCTCATTTGTCACTACCATAATTTTACCATGAAATTTATTATAAGAAAAATAATAATAAAAAAACACTAGTGAAATTTTTCTGCTAGGCCTTTGGCACCAGCCCAACCCCAATTAAATTCCCAGGAGGGGGCGATCCCTGTGAGGCCTCGGGCACTGCCCTGGGCTCCCCACGTCCCGCCTGGCCAGCCAGGGCAGGTCCTGCAGAAATAGGGCAGGAGACACGTCCCGTCCCGTCCCACCTGTCCCTTCATGTCCTGTCACATCCCACCATGCCCTATCATATGCCATCGCATCCTACCACTTCTCCCCCCTCCTCATTTTACCCTGCAAATGCACAGGAAGCAGATTTGGAGGAAAGGACTTCCTTATGTAACCACGAGCACATCCACAATCCTCTTAAACTCAACAAGTTCTTTGCAGTTTGCACGTGTCGTGGCATTAGATACCAAAACCCAAGGAGATGGCTGGGACTGCTCAACAAATTCTACGTGAAAACCAGAAAGATTGGCTGTGCGTGCTCAGGGCCGAGGGCACCGGCAGGAGGAATCACATCAGCCTCGAGGAGTGGCCTCGCATCACCAGGCGGCCACCACTGATGCGGACATGAGCAACCCACCCTTGTGGTGGACGAGTCATGGGCATGCCAATCCATTCCTCAACAAGTTCAGGATTTCAAGATTTTCTAAAATTACAAAGTGACTTCTGCACTGTGCCTTTCATTGTGCTAAGCTGATTATTACCATTTAGGGGAAAAAAAAAAAAAAAAAAAAAAAAAAGAAAAAAAAAAAAGTAGCTTAATTCTATATTTTAGCAAAGCTTCTTTACTAAATGCATTCAGGAGAAAAATACCTTTTTTCAGAGGGCCAGAAACTATTAGGAGAGATTTGCTGCAGGAGTCCATCCTCTGCCCAGCTCCTTACAGCCTTTTATGTGTCCTGGGTTTTGTTTAGGTTTCAATTTGCTAAATACCCAGGAAAAATGTCATAGCAGTAATGGGCTGAAGCAGGAAAATGTCAGACAGTGTCACCTCCACGACACGCAGCACGATGCCACCTGCACCTTGCAGGAGCACAGCCACTGTGGCCGTGGCCCAGGCCGGCAGCTTCCAAGCACCCCAGCTCCATCCCAGAGCACTACAGCCGCCTGCTCCAGCAACTTATTGCAGCTTCTGTTATTTCCTAGAGGTAATCACCTGATTACAGCACACCACAGTAATTATCACGGCACCCAGCGGGACCTGCGGAGACCACGGTGGGCAATTACCTGCCGTGCAGCCGGCGCACAGGCAGGCAGAGTGCCCGTTGTTTGTGAGCTGCGGTGGATGCATGGCACCGTACCGCCGGCAGGAAATAAAGCCCTACTGCGGGACCCTATTGCCCTATTTCTGCCCTTGCCCAAGCTGTGCTTTCAGCTCATGGCTTCAAAAGCCGAACATACAAAAGGAAACAACTCCTGGGGAGAGGTGCCCGAGCAGCGGTGCTGCCGGCGGCCCTGGGGCTGCGGTGGGGAGGTGGCTGGGCCCGACGCCAGCTCCGGCACCGGCTGGTGGCTGCCCCGCAGCCCCTTGCAGCACAGGGCGTCAGCACCCGCCAGGCCCCGGGGGTCAGCCGTGGCCCCTGGCCGATGGGCAGCTGCTGCCAGCACGGCCGGTCCCTTTGAAGCAGCTTTCATCGCGGCTCCCCGCGGCCTCCTCTTTGTGCGCTGCAAACAGCTCCAGCTCCCCCGGCGCTTCTGCCCAGGTCAGCTTCTCCTCGCTCGTCGCCCTCCCTCTGCCTCGGCCGCTCCGCGGTGGCTTTGCCTCTCTGCCCGAGCTCGGCGCCCACGACTGCGCTCCAAGCTCAGACTGCACTTTGGATAACATTTATTATTGCACAGCAGACAGGAAAAAAATGTTATACAAAGGATACCACGCACCCACGTTTGCTTATTCTTGCAATAATATAGCATTTCTGGCTCCCGTTCAGCCCACGCGCTGCTGCAGCCTCAGCTCCGTCCTCCCCACCAGCGCCTGCAGAAGGAGCAAGTGGAGGAGACAAAATTTAAACTGCCTTTGGGAGGGGGAAGCAAAACTTAAACTGCTTTTGTGCTCCCGTTTGGCACCGGGGCTGATGCGCCTGGAGCTGGGCTGCCCACAGACTCTGCAGCACTGAGCATGGCCACGGGGACACAGGTGTGCACACCGTGACATTGCGAGGAGCAGAACGTCCCCTGAGCCCCAGCAGCGCCTGCCACAGCCCCTGACCGCACCTCAGCCCGGTGTCCCAGCGCAGGGCACCTCCATGCTGGTGGTAGCGCACCGTGGGGTTTGGCCATGCTGCGGGCAGGGGAGGCGTTTGCATTTCATACCTGGTTTACAGCGGGCTGAGCAATTCAGAAGTCAGCAAGCTTCCAAAAGTAAATGAGGGGAAAAACTGCTGCTGATTTAGGAAGTTATTTTGTGCTTGGAGCCAGAAGGTGGCTGTTTTCTGCCCAGTACGCTTTCATCACAAGCGTGCCATTTATTTTAGCAACCTGCGACTTGAGGTGCGTCCAAGTGCCAGGTGCGTCACTGTGCCCCCGACAGGTCCCACAGAGCCATGCCAGGCACCGACCGTTCCCCTCTGCAGCTGGAGGCACAGCCACGGGAGCTGCGGTGCGGGGGCACCGGGCTGCAGCTGCAGCAAGGCTGAGCGGCCGGCGTGCCTATGGGCACCCCATGCTGCTCCCCACACACGGCCAAGTCCTTGGTGAAAATCACAGCAGTTGTGTGACCAGGGAAAGCCGGGGTCGAGGCTGGAGCAGCCACCAGCGCTGGGGCACCGGCAGCACCTGGGGGCCAGGCTGAGGACCCCCTCCACGCAGCCCAGCTCAGGAGTGAGCGCAGCAGCCCTGGCCCGTGCTGCACCCAGGGTTTCAGGAAGAGGGGAAAGGGTTTTTCTGCTGTTCTGAAATGAGAACAATTTTCCACCAGGCCTATGGAAACGGAGGGAGGCGTTTTCTCTCGTTTGGGAAGCAGTCACTGCTGTGTACCCATTTTAATCATAGCATCGCAGTGCCAAATCTCCAAAGTGCCATGCTCCTCCTGCAGGGCGACCTTGCAAAATGACCTTGTGTGGCTCCGCACAGGCAAGCAGCAGCAGGGCTTTCTGCAGGCTGAGGGCAGGCAGGGAACAGCTTCCAGCTTGCGGAGCAGGAAGGAGAAGAGTGCCGGGTGTGCAGGGGAAGGGACAGGAGAGGTGCGTCTGAGCGACGGAGGGGAGCACAAAATGGCAAGCGCTTCTGTGCTCCTCGCACAGCGAGACCACAACCCTGCCGTCACGGAGACGCGCTGAACAGAGCAACTCGGCACTGGAGCAAAACAAGGTGGGTGTGAAGAGGCTAGGGAAGGAGTCGTGATGTTTTGGTAAAATGTAAATTAGCGTTCAGCAGCGTGCTCGACAAACAGTGATCCAGATACGAAAGTAAGTATGTTATGATGGAAACAAGGTAAATGAAGTCTAATAACCCCAGCAGTTTAAAGGAGTGCTCCAGCATTACAATTGGTTCAGATGTGTCAGTAACAAGAAGATGCATTAAAATCATGAAGTGTTTTATTTTTGGAAAGATGATGTATTTCTCTTGAGCTTAATAGTGTCCTAATCCCACTAAAAGAAAGACTAAGTTATAATGTGAGCTCCTAAATAATGTATCACAGGTCAATTTTGAAACACACCAGAAAGCACCATTTAGCACTGGACGTTTTTTATTCCCTTTAGGTATGGTAATGCATTAGTTGGATCCCAACTTCTTCGGCACTGCAAGCGTCTCGGCGGCTCTTCCCATCACACACACACAATACTTGGCAGGAATTGGCTTTGCAGCTTTATAATGGGCCTCCTGTCTTGCAAAGCTTTGGGCTCGCTCCTTTTAATGTGGATTTATGGCCACTTGTACTCTCGCTCTTCACAAAAACATCAGGAATAGGTTAGGGAAAATGTTGGGCAGTTTAAATAAGCATCAACCCTTGCTTCGCCAAGGGATTGACGGGAGACCAGCAGTGGCAGTGCTGGATCCAGCTCTGGGCTCGCAGCTCCCAGCTGCTGGCCAGCCTTAGCACGGGGACTGACCCCGTCCTCAGTGCTGTACGGAGCTGGTCTCGTACTGACACAGATTTTACGTAGGCAAAACATATACTTGTTTATTCTGGAAGGAGAACAAACTTACTCTGTAAACTGCAGTTAGCCATTATAGGTTTAGATATCAGGGTACCGGGTAGCTGGGTACCATCCACGAGAAAGGCAGCCCAATTAAAGAGCTGTCGAATGGAGGCAGTGCAGACAGGGATGCTAAAAGCCTGTAATAAAACTCTTCCCCGGGCTGACAGAGGTAATTGCTCTGAAACCCATTTCTGTACATGCTCCCCATCACGACGCCAAAGCACGTGCCGTGAGCACGGCCTGGCTCCTTCTCCTCCCGAGGTGCCTCCGGGCTGCTGCCAGCCCAGCACCAGCACCGACCTGCCCGTGCATGAAAAACAAGAAGGGGATGGTGGCAAATGCTAATCTGCTTTTCTGAAGAACAGCCTTTCTCTTCCTCTGCAAACCCACTGAGCAAGGACCCGCAGCCGCAGGCATCGCCATGGTTACTGCTCGGTGCGCGCTGCCAGCTCTGGCCGAACCCCAAGGTCTCACAGCACCAACCCCAAGGTCTCACAGCACCAACCCCGAGGTCTCACAGCACCAACCCCGAGGTCTCACGGCACCAACCCCGAGGTCTCACGGCACCAACCCCGAGGTCTCACGGCATGCGGTGAGCAGTGCTTGGCAGAGCCACAGCAAAGCAGCGTGTGGCCGGGCCTCGAGAAGGCCGCCGACGTGGTGCAGTGGGGTGGAAGAGGGTGAGAGGGAAAGCACCGAACATCGCGGGGGTTCTGGTCGCACCCTGGCAAGAAACGGGACAGTGCTCACGGGCCAGCCTAGCAGAAAGGTGGAGAGGGGGGAACCCTGCGGTGGTGTGCCTTGCCTCCACCAGGAGTCTGAAGAGCAACACATTAGGGTTGCACCTCATGTGTGCATACGGATGCATGCAGGATTATTTAAGAAGCTTTAAAAAACAGATTTTTGGAAGCATTCAGGAAATAGGTGAAGGCAGGGCTCAAGTTCCACTTGAAAACACATAAGCAGAAATGGGCTGATGTTATACCACTGCAATTCACTAGAAATCACACTGGAAGTGCCAGGGTCGTGCTTGTTTGTTGGTTTTCCTTTTACATCAAAGCCATTTTATTTCTGGAGCCTTCACCCTGAGCCCCCGCAGGCGACACCTGCCTAACACAGCTGCGGGCAGGGGCTGGGCTCTGACCTGGTCCCTGCGCCAGTCCCGAGGCCACCTCTGGGCACAACTCGGGGCACACCTCGGGGCAGGCCGGGGGCAGGAGGCCCCTGCGGGCTGTCCCTGAGCGCGGCCCCCCCAGGCTCCGCTCGGCCCCGCGGGGCGGCCTCGAGCTCCC
>CM021705.1:25027449-25050872 GCA_011074415.1 Stictonetta naevosa | reverse complement strand
AAAAAAAAAAAAAAGAGAAAAGCCTGTTCCAGTGTTTGTCCACCCATAGCAAACAACTTTTTCCCAGTGTCCAGTCTGATGCTCTCCTGAAAGGCTCTCCCTTTCCCTTGCCCCCAGTACGAGGTGCGGAGCCCTCCCAAGTGCGCTGCGTTGCATTGGGAGCGTTGCCTCCCCCAGCGGTGTGACAGGAGCAGGCAGGACCGGGATCCCTCGCAGGGTGCCTTGTGGCCCAGCTATAGCTGCTCGCTCCCAGAGCTTGCCGAGGCTCACCCCATGACTGGGGAAGGTGCAGGAGATGTAGGATTCGGCCGCCCGCAGCGGGAGCTGCAGGAGAGCTGCTGCAGCATCCCGTGCCTGCTGCCCTGGTGCGTGGCTGTGCGGCCCTCCTGCCTCCTGGCCCGGGTTGGGAACAGTCCTGCTCGTGCGCTCAGCGCCGTGGGGGCTCGCTGCAACTCAAGCGTGTGCATTCTCTGCGGTGAGGGTAAAACCCTTCCTGTTCAAGGACATGATTTATCGCATCTCTGACAAAACGAGCAGTGTTGATCTGAGCCACCTGCCTCCATGCAGGATGTGAGGTGTTGAAAGCTTCGTCTCCACAATAGCAACCCACACTGTGCTCTGTAATTCTCAATAATTGCCTCGTTTACTTTCCCTGTGATATCTCAGGTATTCTGTTCTGTATTTCACTGGCTCTGCTTGCTGCAGATTTGCAGTCTGCATTGAAAGACTGCAAAGCCAGAAGAGATGGCTGTGATTTTCCAGTATGACCTCCTTCATAATACAAACTGCAGCACTCCCCCAGCCACATTCCTGCCTGGCTGCAGCATCTTGCGTAGGAAAAAATTATCTCGTCTTAAAAAAGCCACTGGGGTAGGAGGCTCATGCTGGCTCTCAGGGAAGCGCTCCAGCGCGTGGTTATCCTGGCTCTTCACGTTTGCCCCCACTCTGCCATCACAGAGCTTCATGTGCAGGCACTGGATCTTAAACACACTTTTGCCTGCCAGACCAGAAAGACCTAAAGGCAGTGAATTTTTGTTCTCCTTATAGGTGTTCATAAGCTGTAATCAAATTACTGTAATTATCTGTCTGTCTAACTAGCCAGGGTAAGCTCTCTAGTGCCGAGTGCTGAATATATTTTGAAACAGGACCTGAAGTTTTAATCCACCACCTTCCAGATCTGAAGGAGAAGCAGCAGCTATTTTTGCGGAGTTTTCTTGTCTTCATTTTTAAATCTAAGTGAATGTAAAAGCAATTTCACAGCCAACCAAAATGTGAGAAAGGGACAAATGTACAAAATAAATCCAAGTGTGCTCACAGAACTGCAGTGCTGAAAATACTCAGCAGTCCAGATGCGGGCTGTTAGTGGTGGCCGAACAGAGAGCATCCTGCCAGCTACTGAAATCCCGGTAGTGTCAATTCAGCCACTCTCGCTGAACACTGCACAGCCTCTCGAGCTACGCAGTGTTGCCTTGGAGACATTTTTCATGCAGCAGCGTGGACAAGGTTTCCTTGCGCAGCTCACGTCGCGTTTGACTTGTATCACGACACTTGCATCCCTCCTGCCCCGCTGCCAGCCGACGCCGCACCGTGCTCGCCCCTGCACTGCTGCAGAAAGCAACTCACAAAACCTAATCAAACCTGTAGGAATTTGTATTGTTTGGAGTTTCCATTTCCCGGGTCTGTTTGCAGGGTACATGGAAACCCTAGCCAAACACCTGATTCACCCCTCTTTAAGGTACAGCAACTCCAAAAGTTAGGTTTAACAGTAATTAGTGGAGCAGTCTGGTTTGAAAAGCAGGAAGGGAGCGACGGAGCTGGAGGGCAGTGCTTTAACCCCCGGCTGCTCCAGGAGGAGCAGGGGTGGGGAGGGATTTCTCTCCCTTCGCTTCCAGCCTGGACTGGAGGCCGCAGTGCCGAGCTGACCTCTGAGGGCCAGCAGCACACACGGGTCCCCGCCGGGTCACTGCAGCCGGTCACGGTCACGGTGCTCCCCGCACCCCGAGCACAGCCGCGGGCAGCCAGGCTGGGTGCGGGACTTGAACGCCGGCTGTGCAATCAGCACAGGCGTCGTGCTCGCAGTTATAAAAGTAGTTGGGCCGCCGGGTCTGCCAGCTGGGCAGCGCGGTGCTCTGCCTCTCTGCTCTCATGCCCGCTGAAATCTTCTTTCCGTACATATGTAAATCCTCCAGCTAATGCCCCAGGTAGAAAACACGCTGTTTATTCATGCATGTGGGGGTTGTGACCGGCAGCTAGACCTGTTAGGAGAGAGGTTCCAGTTCGTGAGGGGTTAGGAGAGAGCTGCAGGCCTGCCCAGCGTGGGCATTGGTAAAGAAGGAGAGTTGCTTTGAAAGGCAGCAGCTGCTCACTTTGGAAGACATTTTGGTCCCGCACTGAAGCTGAGACCAAATACTTCTCTGCTAGTGGGTTAAAAACAAAACAGCAACAGACATATCAGTAAGGTGGCAGCAGGCCATACTCCTCGGCTGTTAAAACTCTCCAGGACTCAGTATTTGTACTTTGGGGTAGCTCAGTGGAAGTCAGTGGAATTGCAGCAGCTTCCACCAGCCGCTGATGGTCTTTGTGTTCCTTTTACTTCACCCTCATTGTGGGGATATTGCTGGACCTGGGCCAAATGACCGATTCCTGTTAAACTCACTGGTTTGGATCGCGCAGACCAAGGCGTGCCCGGAAAGCTGCTGCAGTGCTCACGTGAACGTGACGGAGCTGGCGGCCGTGCCTCGTCCTTACACGAGGATTCACTCACACCGCAGGAGACCAGCGCTGGCCCAGCACAGAAGCTGTCCCCAAAGGCAGCCCTCGGCACGTGTCCTGCGGCTCTGACTGCTCCCAGCCTTGATCTTGCCGCAGTGGTTGGAAGGTTTCGTGTAAGTGCCTACAAATGCACCACTCGTTAAGGTAATCAGGTATCCGCTCACCTCTTTGGGTGCTCTCCAAGCGTCCGGCATCCCTTTTATGTTTGGCTCACACACCTACCAGAAGACTAATCCTGTTTGTTAATCTGATTCTTTTTGTCACCTTGTTTGGCTAAGGGAACTGATTTTAAAATAGACAAGATTGTAAACAAGAGCAGCAAATGGTGCTTGAAAGCTCCTGAGAGCCCCAGTGCTCCCATTGTTCCAGGAGGAAGCGAGCCGCCTGAATTACATCTGCATGTGTCAGACAGAGCCGGGCCTCCAGCTTCAAGCCCTCCGGTCTGGTGGAGCCTTTTGTCTGAGGATGTGAAACCTCAGACGGCATTTGGCCACCGCTCCCTCTGGAGATAACCCTGCCTGGGGCAATTTGCTTAACTTTGTTCTGAGGCTGCCAGTGGTGGTGGCCGAGGAGGGACCTGCAGTGGATTCGTGTTCACACAGAGGCTTGTGACAGGCCTTCAAACACATACCCACACGGAGTTAGATTAAGAATAACAAACTGCTAAAATGTCAGTACATTTGAATAAAATGTTTACAAGATTTTTAATATTCACATACTACTAATGCCCCGTGTGAGCGGTTCTCCGGTACACCGTGACACGGACAGATGTGAAGAAACAAGCCAAAAGGCCTCCTGAGGGAGGAGTGCCCCTGGCTGCCCGTACAGCCAGCAAGAGCAGCTCTTAACCCCACTCGGAAACTGTCCCCATTTCCAGGTCCGTGTCAGCTTGCGTCCAGAGGGAAAAGGCTGACAAAACAGGGGAAACCACTATAAATTCTCACGACTGTCTGACAGGGGCACAGGATTACTTAAGAGTTCAAGGAGCTTTGTCACTTTATTAAGAATGTGCAAGGAATTTTAAATTGTCTTCTGGACAGGCTGTCAAATGCTCTTTCTAGAGACCGAGTTGGTTTTGGATACAATCACTGGATGAAGTTGTACATGGACTTGTTGTGCAACCCATTAAGTATTTGTGACTGAATAGGGGCTGATCAGCACAGAATTTGCCCCAGTGCAAGTAAACTAAAATAAATCTAGGCTGGATTTGTAAACCATTCACTGAAGCTAATGAGACTCTTTTTCCAGTAAAATAAAATTTAGCTCCACGTGATTGAGCAATCCCAGAAATGCAAAGACAAGACAGCACAAAAGCAAACACTTCTCAAGGGCAGATTGCTAACGTGCTGATTGCGGTGCTAAAGCAAGAAATATGAAATTAAGTATAGTCTGTGACCTTATCTGTACTTCTGGCTTATTCCCATGCCCAAATCACAGGCTGAAATTTATTGTTACCCGGCCTTTTGCAGGCTGAGGCTGAAGTAACCCTGGTGATCCCAGTTTGTGCAGCTTACATGAATCAGGCTCCTAAAGCATTTGTCGCCAAGCAAACTCCCCTGTCCCTTGGATATGTGAAAGGTTTAAGTGTGTTTTCTGAAAACATTCCTCCATCTTCCCTCTTCTCTGGAGGTAGGTGTCTGAGGTGGAAGGCTTCCAAACAACTAAAACAATTGCTTTTCTAATTACCTTCCCCATGGGAGCTGAGGGATACTGGTGAGGGACAGCACGCCGGTGTCACCACGGGTCTGCTGGTGGAAGGGGATGGGGACAACTTTCCCCTCTCCTCGCCTCCTCCTGAGCACAGGTACCAACTGCTGCCTGCAGGGCAATGGGACACCAGCCTGAGTTTTCTGGTGGGATGAGCAGGCATGGAAACCGATCAGGTTAACAGACAGCTTATGGGTCTGGCTTCTGTTACAAAACATTAGCTATAGGCTTTGCTTCAGCATGAAGCTTGGCACACAGACACTGTGATGGCAGAGAAAATAGAAAAAAGGCAGTTTGGTGGGGTCAAATGGTGTCTTCTCCCCCTTGGACGCAGAGCAGCTCGGTACCCGTGCTGCCTTGCTGTGCCACACCACCAGCTCCCCGCAGAGCCACGCCACATCCCCATGTCTGCGTGGGCACCAGGGGCACCTCTCACACCTCCCGTCCCCTGCAGAGCTGAGCCAGGGGACAGAGGAGGGGGCACCAAAACAGACCGTGAGAGAGGGAGAAGAAGGATGAGAAGGCAAGGGCGCAGAAGGCAGGAGGTACCGGTGGGGGCTGCACTTCAGGGTGCCCTGGTCGCCCCCAGGCACCGCGGCCGTGACCGTGACCCCGTCAGCAACGCCCAGCTGCACCCGCAGCCCGTGGCACCTGTGCTCCTGCCGCTGTCCCCAGGAGATGGCCCTGTGCTCCCGGCTGTGCCATGCAGCTGGCTTTTGTACGTGGGATCTGCACCGTCCTGGAGCTGAGGCCTCACAGAGCCTAGATTTTTCCCCTTAATCAGATCTCAGGCTATTAACAAGCTCATTAGAACTGCAGAGAAACACATTTTTAAAGCTAATTGAATATAGACGAAATACAAATAGCAAGCCACGAATGAACTTCCGTGCAGAATGAGTCAGGGGAAGTGCTGAGAAAGGCAAGACCCGCATTGCTGCACCTGAGGTGAAAGGCCAGAGCTTTTATCCACTCAGTTATCTGCCCCTGGTTTCAAGCACAAGTCTAAAACCTTCCTGCTCAGCAGGCAGTACGTACGAGTTGAATCAATTAGTGCCATATTATGCGACTTTGCAACCTCCATGCATCTGCATTTATTATTTGCTTAAGAAAATGATATTACCTCTAGCTTGTTTTCCTATTTTTTTTTTTCCAATTTGCTTCTGTAATCATTAATCAGACAACCGCCTTCTTAATGGAGCAAAAAAAACATCCCACCCATTTATCTGTCCTATAACAGCAAATTGCCATTTGCTGTCTTAAACAGGAAATGAGCAATTATATGGCACCGGGAGGTTATTTTTCATTTCTCATTCTCCCCTGGAATAACAAACGTATCTGAGCGTATGTGCTGTATATGTTGATTATTTGGACAATTGGCTGTGAGGTAAATAGTCCTCAAACATGATGGCAATAGATGTGCCCATTGCAATTTGAAAAATTGCATTAGCTTTTTAAAATAACTAGGTGTATGTGTTTTCCAGATAGCACAGGGTAAGCAAAAACCTTTTAAACTAATCAATAGGTAAAATAAATTAATTTTCCCAGATTGCTTCAACATGAAAGGATGCAACAGCACAAACACATGACAATTGATCATTTTGATAAGCTAAAGTTAACACTCAGCTGTTATTAATACACAGCATTCATTGTATTGAATCCAACCTATCAAAAATTCCTGTCACAAACACCCGCTAACAGGAAAAGAGCCTGCTCCCCGCGGCCGCAGAGGCTCACCCGGACAGGGGGGCGCTGGGCAGAGCGGGCAGAGGGCAGCGGGTGGAGGGAGGCCTGCCTTCATTTGCTAGCTGCGCATCTTAGGCCAGCCTTTTAGTCACTTTGGGAAAGAATAAAATTTAATCAGAGGAGATGGCATATGCCATCGGAAAGCATTAACAGAAGCATTGACAGCAAAAAATATTCACAACCTTTAATAGATCAATGCTAAGAACTGTGCAACGAAAATTACGATTTTGCACAGAGCAAGTGCTTTTATCTGCATTTGTTCTAATTGCTGTGCCTTTAACATAAAGTTAAAAGGCGTGCATAGTCTGTTTTACCAGCAGTGAAACGACAGTCAAATGTCAGTCCAAAATTAATGAATTCATGGTATATAACAAATCGAGCTACTTCTCGGCTAGCGTTTGTATACCAGTGCTGTTGTTTCTGCCTGGTACGGCATCTGTGAATCTCTCCCATTCGTGTCCCTAACCAGTACAATTAGTCAGCTCTTTGCTCAGCCCAAACCGCAGCCGTGCTCAATGACAAGGAGGGAGGGGAAAAAAGCCTGTCAAACAGGATTATTCCAGAAAAAAATAGCTAAGTGGATTTAAAATTGCAACCTGTCACTGCCTTCTGCAAGTCATTTAGGAAGAGCTGGAAACTGTAATAACAATTTTATCAGAAACATAAAACCTAAGAAAGAAAAAGGGGACTTCTGGGAGAACATGGGCTGACCTGGCTGTCAGCAGAAATGCTGGGTTCAGGGCACAGGCAGTCCTGGTGAGGGGGGGGGTTGAGGATGACACCCACAGTTCTCGGAAACAGTCTAGAAAAGACATACAGATTACAGAATTTCATATCTATATGCAAATTTATATATTATATTTAAATATGGAATATATATACTGTATTACATATATAATTATGTATATTTTTATATTACATATAAATATATATTACATATAAATGCATGCTTAATATATATTAGGTATACAAACATTTATTTAATCTACTTGATATTTTGACATGGGATATGCATATATTTATGTATTTTATATATTTATATGCAGACACTTAAACTCGATTGTCCGTAGGACATTTCTCAAAGTCGGGACGATGTGTTAATGCCCGTGCCACTAAAAGCACCAGGGCCTCCAGCACTGGAGCTGACAGACCTCACTCCAGCCATATGAAGGTGAATATGCCATCCGCAAGATTTGTGCCCCACTCCCTCTCCTGTCCTCTCCCAGCCAGGCTTTTCCTTCTGTGGCTGTGTGAGGGACACCCCCACCGCTCAGCCTGCTGTGATGGCAGAAATAACAATGCTTCCTCTTTGCCTGCCTCCTCCCCCCCAAAGCTGACTTGCAGGCGACTTGAGGAGATTTGGAGATCTCATGAATTACCTAACTGAAGATAGGAGACAATTTAATTCTCCAGCTCCTTCCATAGCCTCTTAAAATCCAAAAATCCTCTTGTAGATGGCTGAGGAAGAGAGGGGGTCAGGAGCTGGTGCCTTGACTGAGAAAATTTTTCCCACATTCAAGGGTGGGTCTAGAAGAACTACAGTGAATGCTGTCCCTCTCCCACATCGGGGAGATGGCATTCTGTAATTACCATGGGTCCTATCCACTAATCTCAAAATAAGCTAGAATATTTTTTAAACCCTTAGGATGTCTTAAAATACACATCATGGGGAAAAAACAATACCAGATGTGAGAAGAACATAGACATGGTGGTGGTTACACACAGGACAGGAAAATAAAGTGAAGATTCCTGTTGTTTCCAAAGATGACAAGAAAGTGGTGACAAGTTGTGACATCTGTCATTCTCCTCCCATAAACTCTTCAAAAGAGAGGAATGGTGGCCACACTGATGCTCTTACGAAATACAATTAGAATATTTTTATTCTGCCCAATGCAGATGTGAACTTTGATCTTCTAAAATTTATGTGCTTCAGGCAATTTGAAAGCTTTCCTTCTTACCCATAGCAAGGCTTTCTTGCACAAAATGAGAAGATGCCATCCTTCCACATCAGAAGTAATAAAAATCCTATTAGATAATGAGAGAGAATGACTATACCTACCATTCAGAGACAGGAGACATGAAAAGATCTTAGCTCTTTGCAGATACTCCTAGGTCAGAATTAATGAATGGTATGGACAAGCTCTAGAAAACCACAGTTCAAGCATGAAACAGATCTCACACCTAGATTGTGGATGGATAAAATTTGCAAGTCTTTAATCACAGAGGCATGACCATAGCAGGTAATCCTAAGGAGATGGCCTAAAGTTCTATAAGAGAGGCGTTATTTTGTTCATTAATCAAGGAACTGGGCTTATTAAAAACTCTGGCTGCTTGTATTGGCATGGCTACTGCTGTTAATTATTCTTTGGCGGAAAAGTTGAATGTCAAATTCCGGGTCATTCAAAACAAATTGTGGCTGACATGGTAGCTAGCCCCATCACAGCATTGCCTCTTGAGATTTACAAAGCAGACAGTTGGAGCTTATTACAAATTATTTTTAACAATCAAGTTAAATGCTTTATATTTGTCTTTTCTGTTCTGATCCAGTCATTGTCCCTGTAGTCTTTTTTGGGAGACATCCATGTCATGCATGTTTCCAATTTAATATTGTTCCTTGACTTATCTAAATGTTAAATATAACATTAAAATATTAAAGTGGTTGAGCACATTCCTCCTAACTCAGAGTTGTTTCTTCAGTTTCATGTGGTGCTGGTACTTTTCCTCATCCTAAATGATTATGTAGCTTTTGTTATTCACAAACACAGATGTGTGCCCACCTCCCTACTCCCCAAGGATTCTCCATTTCTAAAGAGAAGAATTCGGCAGCTCCAGACAATGCTGCCCCTAGCAGGAATCCCTGTGGGACTCCTGGTGCAGATCCTGCTGGTGTACTTGGGCTAGAGGCACTGGAGAGCAAACACGCTCCTTCTCCTCCGTGCAGTTATTTAAATGGTGTTATTTATTTATGAAACGATGTGACCCAGCAATGAGAACGTGAACTGAGAACAGAAATGAGAACATGAGCAAAACCCAATAATTAAATGCCAATGTTTATTAGTCTGTGTTCTTCTGCCTCCTGTATTGACATCTGCATGAGAAAACCAGGATGTGTCTCCCAAACCACACTGATGTAAACAGAGCTTAGCCACATATATCAGATTACAGGATATTGGTCCTGAACTAGTTTTGAACCAATGATCTAATCCTATTACCAATCCTGTGAGTCATTCAGGTCCACCCGGAGCTTTTAAAGCATTTTTTATTTAATAAAAACTTGCTGGAAAGACATAGTGTGTTTGGAATACACTCTCACCATCTCTGTTGATGTATTGATAGTAGAAAGTATTCCTATAAGTCTCAGACCTCTCTGCACAAACTGATGATGTTAGAAGAGGATTAACAACTTAAGCTATTGGTCCTCCACCAGAATGAGTCCTAATTTTGAATTCTCTCCAGGAAAATCGGTGCCGAGAGTTTCATTTGTCTCTCCAAAATCCCTGAAACAGCTGTAGTATCTCACAGTACTTCTCTGTAGCTCTGAGAGGTCTACATGGGATCTGTCCCAAAGAAGGAAAAAACAGGAAAGCAAAAGAGAAAACACATTCATCAGGAAACAACTAGTACCATCAATCAATGGTTCTGGTTTTACAGCCCTCTGAGTGAAGTCTCGTGGATTTTTTCCAAAGCAATGACTGAGGAGAGCCCATTCTGTTACTCTCTGTCTTGTAATAATTACCTCCAAACTGTCATCTTCAGATGAGCAAACATCCCAGAGCATTACAACCGAGTCTCTTGAGATACTCAGAACAAACAGCAGGAAAAAAAAAAAAAAAAAGGCAGTTTAAAGAACTGTTTCATTATTTGAGTGAATACTAATGCTGTTTCATAAAATAACAGCAGAAAGAAATTTTCAGCTGTTAGAAATTTCTGCTGTTAGAAATTTTTTATGCTACTAGCAATTTCTGGATGAACCAGTTTCAGAAAATATTAGGCAATTATTCGATCACCCATTTTTCATCAAAAATGTTGGTAGCTACTGTGCTAATGCTGTACTCCACCGTGACCCCACGCGGCAGTTTTAGCATCTCCTTCCTTCATGGGCATTTTCAACGTGTTTTTGTTCGGTGGCTCGAGTTCCACTTGTGTCCCAGCTGCTGCCGCTCCTGGGCCGTTGCCGCAGGCGGGCTGTTGTGGCCTGCAGCCCCGGGGCCGTGCCAGCCCGGCGCCATGAAGCGCGGGGCCTGCGGGGCCTAGCGACTGCCACGGGCAGCGCCGCGCTTGGTGACCCCGTGCCCGGCCTAGCGCGCTCTGTGGGCAGGCAAGGCGCTACCCGACAAGATTCCTCCCAAACTCAAGCTTGCTTAGAGCTCATTCAAGTGTTTTTGCACAGCAGTAGGCAAACTTGCTTCTTTCTCGTTCCAGCCGTTCATCTGCTTTTATTTTGCATGCGCAAGGAGCACAGTACTAGGCCCTGACAACTCTGATATCATCAGAAGTAGGGATAAAAACAAAACCAGACGCCATAAGCACTGTCTCTTTTTGACTGAACATCGGAAAAATTACTACCAGAAGTTTGAATTTGGTGGGATCAGTCAAGCACTGATGTATCACACCTCCTCGTGCCTTCCTTCTGGACAAAACTGGTGGCGCTAAGCATGGGGGGAGCACCACTTTTCATTTTTCTGTTCAACTGAAAGTGGTCACTTTGACTTTTTGTTTTGTACTGTGAGCTAAGTGGACAGTGTGTCCTCTGTTTTCTGAAATGGTCCCTTTGTCATTAATCAAATTCAAATGTATGCCTCAGCTGCTCTCTTAAATTCTAATCCATGAACTATGAAGCGGCAGTGGTTATCTGCTGAATTAAGTAGTTTGACTAAAAGAATCACATACATTGTTTCCAGTCAATGGACACTATGAATAGATTTTATGTAAAATTACTGGGAATGCATAAGCCATTTTGCAAAATGTTATGGAATTTCTTATCCTAAACCCTGCGTGAAGCATAATTTATGTTCAGATACTGACAACTGAATCATACTCATCATTTATATAGCATTTTACATATTCAAACTGCCACAAAACATTAATTAAGCAATAGATTTCCTAATTCTGAAAAAGTGCTCTTACAATGGGATCCGTGTGCTAAATGATTAGACCCTATTGTCAATTTTTAAATGCTACTTACAGAATTTCATTGTATTACATGTTTAGTTATTGGCATTGAGGTAAGTAGAAGTAGGAAGGGTGGTTTGGTCTTTATCTACACGAAACTTTACTTTTAAATGCTACTTTTGTTACTAATTAGTTATTTAGAAAATGAAGTAATTGTTATAAGAACAGTCTGTCTATTTGTAGGCTCATATTACATGTACAATAAAAGATAAACTCATAGTACAGTTTACTGAGTTTTTTGAATGTTCCAGAACAATTTTACTACTAAGAACTTTTTCAAAATCTATTCTTTCATATTTGAGGATGTGAGAAGGAGAAACTTAGAGAAAACCTCTTTATTCTGCAGTTCACTGCATACAACACTGTGGGTAGGCAGAGTACATACATGCACACATGTGCATGTATAAATACATTTGCAAAAGCATGTCTCTGTCCTGAGAAGCATACAGTCTGAACTGGATTCAATCGTGTGAGGATGGACCTGCAATGAGACAGGGAAATGTGAAGATAATGGTTATCCTAAGAAAACATGAGGTTTATTATGCAAATATTAGTGGGCACTTAGCCATATTATCCATCACACAGCTTAACAATACCATTACAATACACAGTCATTTGATCTCTGCAGATGAAATCATAGTAGATCTCATAGCTCAATGAAGCAGACAAATTTATTTTTGCACATAGAATTCGGCATCACCAGTATTGCAAACTTTCTTTGTATTTGTGTCTTCTTTAATTTGGCTCTCAAAAATATCTGCACTGAAAATGCAGTGGCTTTTTTCTTCACCTGTTTCTTTATACAGCTTTTACTGTCACATCAGTGACAGAAGCATTTGGATCCAGAGGCAAATTAACAGCCCAGGCACATGCCCCCCACCAGCTTTTCTCTCCCCAGTAACTATTGTCAGCTCCCTCAAAATGTTCCCTTACTCACATAGTCTAGGTACAGTCCATGCCATTAAAAAAAATTAAATGACCTTTGTCCCTTTAGTAATCAGGCGTTCAGGAATCTGAGAGTGTTATCTGATTTTTACAGACACAATCCTACTTCTCTTTTAAATGTTCCACATGAGTCAACATTACCTTCGGACAAGTTCCCGTGCACTGGAGCCTCAGTCCCTCCATTACATGGAACAGGAAAGCACAGACTCTCCAGTAATGCGCTTTTACACCACCAGGAACTTTGTGAATTTTCAACTGCTTCAAATAGTCCATACAGTTACATTCACTATACAACAGCAAGGGTCACAATACCCTAGGTATTTCTTGTCAGAACCTCCGCTCTTTTTCAAGTGACGTGAAGCCCAGGGTGTATTTTCTGTGGAGCATATTCATTAGAATAGACTATTACTTTGGTTCAGTGTTCAGCTTGATTTTCTGAGATCACAGGTTTTTTAGGTATTTGGCTTAAAATAAATAATAAAAAGTAAGAAAATTTAATTACACATAATTATAGCTTCTATAAGGTTTGTACTTATAATGTGAATGAATGGCTGTATTATGTGTAAAAGAATAGAGAATTAGCTTTTATGAAATTTGTCATTTGGATAGCATTTTTTTAATCATCAGATCAGCAATGTTTGTGACTAAACTAGTAAATGCACTTTTGTCTTTCCTCGCTCAGAAACAGATGGTGCCTGCTCTCTGCAGACACACAAGTGGCAACGGAGATGCAAGGAATTTGCCCCAGCTTCTGCCACTCTCCATAAATCCAGTGAGAAAGCACAGCCAGGCCATTGCATCCAGAGGGCATGAGACTGTGTGAAGGCAACAGTGACCTTGACCCAATGCGAGGGGCGACCAGCAGCGGGATGAAGCACCCCATCCTCTCCCCCCATGCAGCACAGCCCGCACATCACTGGCACTTGCAGCTACAAATTCCCTCTGGCCCCCAGGCAGCGCTTCTGTGCCGGGCAATGCCACAGGGTGCTGGGGTCTCCCTGGGGAGATGTGGCCCTGGGCCCTGCTCTGGGTGGCCCCGCTGGGGCAGGGGTCTGGATCGGAGGGACCCCGATGCCAACTCATGCAATTCTGTGGTTCTGTGATTCAGTTTTGTTGCTGTTGTTACCGATTTGCTCTGTTTATTGATCAGAAAAGTGGTAAGACTTGGCTGTAGCTAGCCTGAGCCAGCTCCACACCTTTTTAACAAAACTCTCCAGGCACTGAGCACTCCAGATCCCTTTGCTCTCGGGAGCGCGACTGCAGCAGGCGTTGGTCGCTCAGGTCCCAGAAGAGGCAGGGACAGGGCCGGAGGCGCGACTCAGGCTTACAGGCAGGTCGGTGCTGACACCGGGGCACTCATGCCACGCATGAGTCTGGCAGAGGGAAAGCACATATGATGCACACTTGTTACACATGCTCCCTAAAAATCCATCCCGCTGCCGTCACGCCGTGCTGGGTCAGCGCAGCGCCTTCCCCAGCACCAGCGGCCTCGCCCCGGCCTGGCTGGCCGCATGCCCGCAGGGAGCTCCAACGCCTCCGCTTCCAGAGAGCCGAGAGTGAAACTAACTGGGAATTTGCATTTTTTGACTTCTTCTTCGACAGCGTGCCGCAGCAGTCCTTCCTGGGTGAGGGAAGTATTATCATAGGAGAGCCTGTATTAAGGAAGTGCTTTAAAATCGTTATTTTAAGCAATGGCACAGTGCAGAATGACTTCAGGGGGCAGAGAACTGGAAGGCTCCTTCCGGATCCCAGCTGCCATGAGATCCTGAGCCCTCTTCTGAATGCTTCTTCAGCCTGTGCAGACCCCAGGCTGCTCTTGTTTTATGTGCTAAGCACTACAGTGCTGGGAGTTTTCATTAGAAAAAAAAAAAAAAAAAAAAAAAGACAAAATAAAAGACTTTTAATTGGTTTGTCAATGCAACCACAGAAGCCCCAGAGTTTACTTTCCTGTTCTCATGAAAGCATTTACTTGTATTTGTTTGCAGAAGGATTCAATCCAATCTCAACTATGAAGTTTGTTTTTTACTGTACAAAGACAGATACTGAGGGATTAGTTAACAATGAAATCAAACCTCTTACACAGATGTTTGTATTAGTCAGTCACCTCAGCATCAGCATACAACACTTCGTTAAGCAGTCTGTGAAAGTACCAGGAAGATAACTGAATAAGAAATTTATATGAATCTAGACCTAGGTATGATTAAACCATATTATATTGTACAAAGCCTACGTTTTTTTTGTCAGAAAAAGTGGCCGCAATACAAGTGTAAAACAGTGGCTGTGATGTGTTTTGGACTGTATAAAAGCTTTTCCTACATCCCCTGTTTCTAGTAAGAAACAATGTTGACGTATTATTTTATTACATTCAGAGTAGTTATCAATAGTCTCCCACAAAATTGGAAGAGATATCAAAAGATTTATAATGCAGTTTGCATTTGTATTAATGCCTTGCATACCACAAATGCAACATTTCCTGATACTATCACACTGGTTGTAAGCACTGAGGTGAAAAGAACCAGAAATTAGGTGGTTTTGATAAATTGGATAACCGTCAAACATTTGTGCCTTGTATGCCATATTTAATGGTGTGTCTAGTTTTAATTTTTAATTTACCTTTATGCAAAAATAATCTCATAGGGTAAAGCAGCCTACTGGCTTTAATAGCAGGGTGAAACCCAAGCAAAAAAGTGAAGTATAGTTGAAAACTGAAGTTCTCTGACCATCCTGACATTTTGTTCTGCTTACAGTGTTAAAATGCCTCATCCGTTCCATTCAAAATGAGAGATCCTCAAAGTTCACTGCTTGAGCAATCAAGAACGGGCTCAAACGAGCAGAAGATTAGAAGAATTGATTGAAGTAGATCCTAGGACCAGATATATTTTTTTTTTGCTGTTTGTGGGGGGGACAAATGAGGAATACAGTTCTATCCTGAGGAACACGCTCGCAGTAAATAATTTGTGTACCTTTCTCATTTACTATGGATTGACTCCCGATGGGTTACTCTACTTTTATCCAGCCATGATTCTCAGGTAGGTCATCCAGTACTTTTTCTCACAGGACTGGACTGACTTGGGGTGTGTTTTACTGGTCTATGTCAAGCAGCACAGTGCCACAAACGGCAGCCGTTACACCCATACGCGGCCATTGGCACTCCTGCGGTACCTTTGTACTGGAACTGTTGATAGCAAAATAAAATATATAGAAATATAAATATGTCCACATTCTGCCAATGGTAATGTTTTCTATTTATTGCTGGAATTGTGGATGGCGGTATGCAGAAAGGCCAGCAGCAGCAGCGCTCCAGAAGGCTCAGAGCTGTGGGTGTCCCAGTGCGGCAGGGTGCCTGCCTGCCAGGAGCCGGCCAGGGCAGGATGAGGCCCTGCGGGAGCAGCCGCTGTCCTGACAGTGCGTGACGATAGCCAGCTTTCACACAGATTCTCTGAGGGCTTGTGGTCACATCAGCATTCCTGACTGCCTGCTCTGACAATATCGAACGTGGCTTACAGATCAAGTAGTATCAACATCACTTCATCTTATCTGTTCAGTCTCATGAGGTCATCTGTCAATACAACAGAGGTTGTTTATGTGCCATGACTTGGCCTAAAGCCAAGCTGGGTGGGGTTATCTGCAGAGGCCAGGTGTTGCAAGAGTTAGTTTGCTCCCACATTCACCTTAATCTGGCCCAGCAGCCGAAGGCCTGGAAGATGAAACAGTATTTAGTGAGTGCACTGGTGACACAACCAGTGGTCAGCCACCGTGATCCCTCCAGCCTTGACCAGACTGAAACAATCTAAGAGTAAGCTACAAGCAGCAGACCTTTTAAAACGTTCAGAAAATGTGGCATTTTGTTCAAGAGATTTGAAGTCTATTGAGGCGGCAGATAACTTACGTTCGTCTGAGCCTGTTGTGTCTTACTTCCGCTCGGAAAAGCTTATCTCCTTTGTTGATATGCTGACGCAAAATTTACTTAGAAATTAATACTCAAATACAAGGCTATACACATGTAAAGAACACCCACCAGTATGTACTCTCGAATGTTTTCAGTTACCTAAGATGCAGCAAAAGAACTCTGCTGGTTAGAAGGGATATATACTTCATAAACAGCAGTGTAAATTTCAGTGCTGAAATGATGCCATTTATTCTAAGCTCTTGTTTTACATATTCTCCACAGATGACTGAAGAGTGAAATTATGTAACTGGCATTGAAATGGTTTTCACTGACCTGCCATGTGGTCATCATAAAGGCTGCCAAATTTGGCACAGTTGTTTCATAAACTGCCATTGCCCATATGGCCACATAGCTTGCAGAGATTTGCTGATCTTGCAGTCTGTCTGTGCGTTACAAAATAAAGCTCAATTAAGCAGGCAGATCCTCTTGTCTAGTTTAATTTCTTTTCTCTTGCAGTCTTAAGGACTCAATCAGGGCAAGGCTGAGGGATCCAAGGCTTGCCTGTCTTCATGAGAGCTAGAGATGCTCAGCATCCCAAAGGGCCATACTGTAAATATTTTATGAGTTTGTGCCAAGCGCCTAAAAATGGGTGCAATTTTTGTGATCTTCTGCAACTCTAGTAATATTATTATTCTTGATAAAATCCTGTGGGCATAGGTTCAGAGAGCAAAGCATGCTTGTATATCAACCTTCCCTCTTGCACATCTCTTATCACCAATTCTCTTGACCATGAACCTCTAAACACCGTTCAAGAGACTATTAGAGATTTTGGTTAAATTATATTGTAGGGGATAGTTCCATTCTGTCCACTGAAAACTGTAAAAAAAATATTAAAACTTTTATGTGTTTTTGCCATGTTTAAATCACTTTTTCTTAGTGATTGGAATAAGTATTTTCATGTCTCTTGTTCTGGTACATGGGGGAAACAGATCCTCCTACCTCTCTCAATTACCAGCCCCTTGCTTACACCTCTTTAATATTTACACAACGTCTTTGGACCCACTGACTTTCTGGATATATCTATTACTCCATAACATTCATGGGAGTTACAGGCCACGAGAACGGAAAGGAATAAAACTCTGATTTTATTTAGGACATTTCCTTCCAAAGATGGACTTTGATTCTTTAAAACGAGAATGTGTTTCTGTCATTATTACCAAGGGAAAAAAAATCCCTAGACTTTAGTTAAACTACCAATATTTACAACCATAGTTTTACATCACTAGTCTGAGACAAAAGGCCGACTGTTACAGTGATTCCTACACAGAAGACCATAGCCTAATGAGCTGCAAACCCCACTGTCTGCTTCTTTAGGACTCTGGAAACTCCCGTCTCACTTACGAAATATGATAAGATCACAGCTGAAAGTATTCATTCCTCACCGCCATGTGACCAGAACTGTCTATCGAGAGAAACTCCTTGTTCTTGGTCAGGTGACGGAAGAATAAACAAATTCAACTAGTTGAAGAGGGAAGACTCTCAAAATTACAAATTTTACTGTTTCCGAATGTTGCTGCCAGCAGAGTTAATATTGCAATGTAATATAATACCAGTCAATGACGAAAATGCATTTTTCTACAAAAAGGGCTTTTGCTGCAGACAGGAAGTCTATTTTTGGAATTAGTCATCAGTTTCACTTCATGCTGATCATACCATTTTCATTAACATACAATAGGGTTGTTTCCATGCAAGTGCTATCAAGATTACATTTATGGTTCCAAAAAGCTGTTTCAGTCCACCTACATACACCCTGACTGCTGCATACAGTATCAGAGAACTGTTCTCTCTTTGTTCTGCACGCTTGTCTAAAATCCCGATCTTCACCACCTTTTATTTAAACTGCTACTCTGGTAAATACAAACGGATTGGTATTTAGTGAAGAACAGAAATACAGCTGCACTTTGATATACTATGCGTATTTTGACTATAAACAACACATCTATGAGCGGGATATAAACATGCCATTGAACACTTCCATCATAAAGAAAAATAAACTGGTATTGTCACACCAGATCTAGGGAGATGCCATGTAGTAAGCTGTGGCAGCACGGCTATTTTTTCAGTACCAATAAGATCTCTGGCAGGGCTTTTGTTGGAAATAATGGACTTTTTTTTTTTTTTTTTTTTTTTTCCCTACACGTCCTACCTTTTTTGTTATTTATTTGCATCCACCAGCAACTGCTATTTTTTCATTAAAATGAAAGCTGAGTAATTCTGCATTTCAGAATTCTTTCTGCAGAGGGGAGTCACAGTAGGGCTGCGTTTTCCAAAGAGGTGTGCTAGACCTGCTAATACAGACAGGCAGGAAAAGGATGACTCTGCATAAATCACTTCCTCCTCAGGAAGGAGCTGGCAGAAGGGAGACTGTTCAGCTGGTTGAGTCAGGGGAGAAACCAACTCATGCTACTGCAAACATATCAAATTACGGCATTAAGGAGTACCTTTGGCCTGAGTCACTTAGCAATTTGTCTTATCAGTTTCTTTCTGATTATCTAGGTGTTGAACAGATGGAACAGTTTCACTTATAATAAAACTACTCTACCCATGGAATTACCCTAATTGACTATCTCATTTAACTCCTTATGTAGACATCTTGGTTCTAGAATAAGAGTAGTTAATACCATAGGATTAAGATAAACAGAAATTAGGCAGTCTTGTTTTAGATACATATTCATGAATAGAATTATCAGCAGTAACTCAAGGTGCAGACAAGTTAATTATTATTAGGTTTAAATCCCATTGGAATACCAGATTATTTTTATGAAGAATTTTGAAAGATCTTTTCTTTCTTAAATACGAATCTTCTGTAATGTAGCGCAGGAAAACAAGTACACTTCTATTAACAATCATAACAAGGACACAAGTGTCCAGCTTTTTGCAGAGATCTTCTGGGCAGAGCATGAGAGTAGCATAGTTTATTAGAGCAATATGTTTCATTGCGTTCTGATCAGTACTTGGGCTTCCTGTTACTGGAAAGAGGAAGGATGAAGCAGGAGAAGTAGAGATAGGATGATACAGATCTTCAGCCACCCATTGCCAGGATGTGGACAGATTTTCAAAAGTAGTCAGCAGCTTCCACTGCTATTCTTAAAATGAGAATAATGCCCACCATGTAAACCTTTCTTACTGTTTTTGGTTAAAGTTCACCAGCAAATTTTTAGGGCTGAGATTATCTCTTGCACAATGCTGGATGCATTACCACCGTTTCAATAGGAGCAATTCAATTTAAATAAGGGGAAGTGAAGTTGTTTCGGAACAAGAGATGCACTGAATGTCAGTATGAATCTTATTAGACATTACTGTGACAAACAGAACTAAGTATCAGCCAGAACCACTCTTAGTGCTATTAAAGGGGCGAGGGGATGATTTATTGATCAAATAAGCACACAAAATCTTAAAAATGTTGTTTATCATATATTTATTAAAACTGGCAAACACTTTAAAATGTGAATACTTAGATTTTTGTGCTCAGAAGGTCATCTTCTCCTTCCTCAGCTCCCACCAAAGGAACCCCAAACCAACATACAATCATCCTGCTGATGAACCCAAAAGAAAGACTTTTTTTGTATGCCACTGAATTAAAAACTGATTCAGGGCCAGAGAACTTACTCAAATTCATATATTCAAAATGAATATACATTGAAAAAATTCTTCAGATTTATTCAATGCCAGAAAACACTTCGTGTAATTCTGTGTTTTGAACTCTTCAGAGATGATTTCATCGTCTTTGTTTCCCTCAGCAAGTATTCTCCCTCTACCTTCTCCCTTTACCTTACAGTACACTGCTAATATTAATGCCACGTACTAACGGTATGGGAGTGAGAGAATAGCATCGCTTCCCCAAATCATTCCAAATCTTCTCATTTTAACTATTGTATATTGGATTTTGAACTGGTTAAGTCATTAAAACTTAAGTGAATTGAAACAGATCTCTATTATATCCAGGGAACATTTCAGACATTAGGACATTAAATGACCGTGTACAGTATTCTTTGACCATGACTTCCCGTAGGATTTATCAGCAGCAGTGCTGAATTAAGACATTCTCTGCCCCTTTAGTTCTGCTGAAAACACAGATCAATTCACTGCTCAGCTCTTTGTATTTAGCCCCAGTGGCCTGTAAGCAGTTAAGCAGAACCCACAATAGAAGGACCTATTCTCACCAAAGATCAGTTCATCGGTTTTAGGGCCTGTTTACACCATGGACCTAAAAACTGTTGCTGTATAACTGAGAGCAAAAAAAGGTATAAAGTCCTTTGGCCACCATCACCATGGGGGAAAGGAGAGAAAAATGTGTACGGAATTGCGTCCTCGTGTGAAATTGAAAGATGTTACATAAATATATGCTACAATATTGTTATTAATATCACTATTATCTCATAAAACTCAGACACAGATGAACATTCATGGTACTGAAACCTTTGATATCATACATGTCATTGATTTAAACTACAAAAGTTTAGTCTTTTAGCTATAATTAATGAAATTCATGTTGGGGAAAAGAAAAAAGCAATCAACAATGGTTTATAGTTTTAAGATGCTGATACTTGTATGGACAAAGGTAACCATGACAGAAAAAGCTCATGACTTGATCTTTCTAAATTATGCAGAGAAATAATCATTCAGTAAAACCACTCATAAATAATGAGCAGGTTTACTCAACACAATAAAAGCTAGTTATATATGTAAATATTGCATGGTAAACTACTTAGTAACCAAATTTATACTTCTAAGCTGATTTTTACTTTGACGTTTTCAAGATGTCAACAGCATAAGGATCAGTTTTTGCTCCGAATATAAAACACATCCTTTGGAAATGACACCAATCAATAGTATCACAAAGAATGAAAAAAAATACATATACTGAAATTTTATTCTGTCCCTGAAATCAACAAATGATTCAATGGTGAATTGGGATTAAATGGATTGGATTTAAGCCAATGTTACAATTGTCTGGTCTTTATACAATCTTCTGCTGCCATGTTAGTGGAAAGTGCAGTGTAAGTAATTTACATGTGGGCATGCTGTAGGGGTGATGAAGGTAAACAAATCCGTATTGTACCCAAAACCTTGGAGCAGCACAAGCAAAGTATGTCAGCAGAACAAGAAAATACAGCATTTTCTCAGTGATACTGTATCCTTTCAACCATTTTTTTATAGCTGTTTTTAGAGATAACTTTGCAAACAATGGCTGGCTGATGACTGGCTTTGGCTGGCTTAGCAGAAGGTGGGAGCACGCTGTCAGGATTAGATGTGCTAGCCCCACCTCTGGAGTACCCCTAGAAGGGGGAATCATACAGACGGCAAAATGAGAAACGGAGCGGTGGGGAAAGGGCCTAAAAGCCTCACTCCGGGCTCAGTTAGTTTGTTTCCAAAACCATCATCTCTGCATGTCCGTGCAGGAGGTGAACAGTCCTTGAGGCTCATTCAGGAATATGCAGTTAGAGGTGCTCGCAGAGGTGTATTTCAGTTTTTCAAAGAACAGCAGTGCTCCTCTGGAATAAAGATGGCCTTAGGTTTGTCACAAGTTAAGGGCAACGCGGTATGTAGAGTCTAGAACAGAAAGGCAGCCGAAGCCCAGTCATTGGGACTCAGTATCAGGTAAAACATTCATTGATTGATGTGTAGAGCTCTGTGCAGTGACCTAGCTGAGAATCAGCCTGCAGGTGACACTTTGCAGATGGGCGAGAAGACTGCACCCGGGAGGAACCAGGCGGAGGAGGCCTGGCACACCGGCAGCCTACCTGGGGACTCAGCAGAGACAGGTACAGGGCATAACCTACACCTACAAAACAAACACGGGGAGCGCCAGGCTTCAGCTACACAATGTGTTTAAGAAAGTTGTGGCCCGCCACTTCTCTTCCACCCCAAGTGACTGCGACACCCTTTATCTGAAGTCACGGCAAGCCGTGGGCGCGGGTGTCCCCTGCAGAAACAGCTGGAGCTGTTACCGGCCCCACAGCAGGGCTGGCAGAACGCAACCTTTGTCTTCGCGGGGAGATGTTCCATTGGCAAAGACCCCCACAAACAGCACAGGGGTTTCATTTAAGCCCCTGCACGGAGGGGATCGCCGGAGACGCAGTTCTCCCCTGAGGATCACTGGAGATGCAGTGCAGCCAGACCCAGGAGAGCGAATTCCCGCCGTGAATTCTGGCAAAAAATAATTTAAAAATAATTTAATCAGAATTTAGTTGTGTGAGAACTGTCTAGTTTCAAGTATTTCTGTCTTTGTCTCCCAAGGCCTGTTGCACCAACTACTGTGTTTAAACTAGATTTGTAAAAAAGAAGGTGTGATAAAAAGGACTTACACGCCCCAATTATTTGAATAAAGACTGAGAACTGTAAAGAACTGGCTATGATATAAAAGCAAAGACCACAGGGTGCCAAAATAACTAATGATATTTTCTTGAAAGGAATGTCTGATTGACAGGAGGATGACTTCTACAAACAGTGGCAAACAGCCAGTCCCCGTGACTGAACCCCACCAGGCTGAACTGCTGTTAGCAGGCCACGGAACGCCAACAGCAGCGACATGTGGCAACGGCCACGTTTTCAGCCCCAAAGGCTGGCCGGCTCTGGCTTCATCGGGACAAGGAGAGGCTGAGAAGTTGGTCGGGGTGTGCTGGAAGGGGCTCCTCAGGAGCTGCCACACCACGGCCGTACCGGGAGGCCTGGTGGGAGGGCAGCCAGCCGGCTCCACACTGCTCCCCAGAAGGGTGCCCAGCGGCAAGGGCTTTCCCCCGAGGCAGGCTTTGGCAGTAAGGAGCCCCTGGAGCCACCCGGGCCGGAGGGGGCTTGGGAGCGCTACCGGGGGACCCCAAGGGCCCGCACAGCCCGGGGGGGGGCAGCCCCGGGAGGGCCTCGCCTTTGCCCGGCCCAGCCCCGCCGAGGGAGGGCACGGCGACCCCTGGGAAGGGCCGATACGGGCGGCAGGGGCGCTGCCGGGGAGGTGCCCGGGCCGAGCCCCGCGATAAGGGGCTACGAGCCTGTGCAGCTCGGGCCCCTTCCGCGCCGACAACGGGGGGAGGCGGAGCGGGACCGGTGTGGGCGGGCCGCGGGAGCGGGGCGGGCCGCGGGGCGCTATGGGCTGCGGCGGGGCCGGGCGCGGCCGCTCGGCGCTTCCCGCTCCTCCTCC